>CALNHX010001054.1:0-255894 GCA_940337035.1 Agriotes lineatus
GAGTATATTTTTAAACTATTTCAGGACTATATTCGCAGAATCCGAAGTGCAAACTTTCACTGGCTGTTTGTAATACCGGGCCTAACGATAAAAATAAAATAATTAATTATGACGAAATCACGCTCGAAATCAATTTTTAAAAAATTGCATCTACCTTTAATCACATCAAGCTGCACATTTCAGTTCTTAAAATTAAAATTTTCGAAAAAATAAGTTGTTTAAAACACAGACTCGTAGCGTCACAGTAGTGAAATGGCTTTGCGCTATTCACATTAAAATTTGTTCAGTCTCCGTGGCTCTGTGTCACTAGAGGTTGTAGTTGATTTGTGAACACGAACGTAAGAGGTTCAAATCCCGGTCGGGCTGAGATTTTTTTAAATATAAACAGCCATTCTGCAATGCATGAGAGAGACAGCCAACGCCAGATGAGCAGAAGAGAGAGAGAGAGAGATCTACCAGTTTGAAATTAAAATATTTCCGCGAAAATTCAAAATTAAAAACGACTACAGTGCGAAGTGCGCACGCAGAAAACAAAGATGGACGACACACCGCGAAGTTTAAATTCAAAAACTGGGACTTAGAAAAAATCTGAAAAAAAATTTCAAATTCAAATATTCGCGCCAGAAAACCAAGATGGCCGACGTGTAATTCCAGAAGTCCGACGCGTAATTTAATCGGAAGCTAATGCGTAATTTAATCAGTAGCACATGTGAAAATTAATTAGATCAAACCGCGAAATTAATTAGATCAAACCGCGAAATTAATTGGGTCAATCCGCGAATTAAGATTAAAACCGCGAAATCCGCGAATAAAACCGCGAAAACCGCGAATAAAACCGCGAATTACACCGCGAATCAAAATTTGATTGACAGCTATCAAAAACAAGGTGCCCCTATTCTTACGTTAGAATAACTTAAAACGCAATAAGAAATAAATTTTATAAATGTAAATTTTAAAGTAGATAGCTACCTAGCTCGAAGATACTTGTTTCATACGAATATGTTTACTTTTTCTTGGCCGAGACAAACTATATTTTCCTTTCGCTATTGGTTTCGAAGAATAAAAGAAAATCTTAATAACGCGCTGATAACACAACTACAATAATCACAAACGAAAGCAAATATGGAAATAGTAAAATTTGAATACAAATTTTGTGTTTATCTAGGAAATACTCTAATAACCTGCTTGCACTTAGCTAATTACAAATACTTCCTAAGAATTGGTAATTTGTATAAATATAAAATACACTATGATATATGATCTCAGACATTCCTAATCAAGGAACTTTAAACATTTTTAACCACGCAAAATTAAGACCGGTTGCTACTAATCTTAATTTACATTTAAATATTTTTTTAATATTTATCGCGTTTTCTAGAATCTAATGTAGATAAAATATTGTACGGCACACATGCGTAAAGTATCTTTAGTCACTCGCGGGGCTTAAAACGCTGGCTCACTCGCGCTTTAACTCTTGCCCCACTCGTGATTACGCACTTGTATCGTAAATTACTGTTTTCGTATGTACTGAAGGTTTAGGTGGTAGAACAGAAAACAGTATTTATTGTTCTCTGAACCTCGTCTTCTGGTTTTCCGATTCTATCTAATTACCCTTGTCGTGCTTATAATAGTTTACTTTGTAATTTGGTAGTTCAGAAAATAAAGATTCTTTATTATTATTATTATCTACGACAGTGTGTAAAATTGCCTTCTAGTTGGCAGTTTTAAGTTTGTAAAACGACTGTTTAATAACATGCTTTTATTAGTTTCAGTCGTCAGTAGCAACGTGTTTAAAATATTTCATTAGGCACGTCGTCAGTAGCAACGCTTTTAAAATTTTTAACCACGCAAAATTACGACCGGTTGGTACTAACCTTAATTTACATTTAAATATCTTTTTTACTATTTATCGTGTTTTCTAGATTCTATCGTAGATAAAATATTGTACGTATCGTAAATTGCTATTGTACAACTTGTAGGGAAATAGAATTACCATTTCATGAAATTCTTCTTCTATAAATTTGAATTTTTATACGAACTATTATTAATATCATGATTAAATAGACTCATTTATTTATTTATTTTTATTTATTTAAATATTTATTTATTTAATTCGCACTCAGCCAACAGCCGTTAGGCCAATTATAGGCGTCGCTGTGCAGTTATGAGGACTTCCAACCCCACTAACGACTGTCATGATGTTGTATGACCGCCGGGACCAACTTTTTTCCGTGATAGCCGTACCACGAGGCGCCGAGAAGTGCAGCCGTGGAACTCCCATCCAAGTTCTGACCAGAGACAGCGTTGCTTAACTCTGCTGATCGAACGTGGACGCTTGTTCAAGCTACACCACTCGGGACCCAATTTATATACAACAATCAAAACTTACATATTTAAAACAAAACTATTATTTTACCCCTGAGTGAATATAAAACAAATTTCACATGTTGGTCGTTTTTCTTAATTTGGACGTTGTCATTGCAATTATACATACTTATGTAGCTGTATTTTATTATTGCGATTTATTTGCTATATATAACTAAATTCCACATTCGCGTTAAAAAGCTAAACTTCAGTACCTAGGTATACACAAGCTATTGTTTTAAAAAAATATTGCTTATAGAACTCCAATTTCAATGCGAACAGGATAAAGCGATAATTGATTTTAGATATCAAATTGATCAAACTATTAGCAAAACCACGAACAAGTTGAATAAAAAAATGAATAAACTATTCCTGGTAACAGTATATACCCAATTCCCTACTAAAAAATGTGATAATAATTTAGTATTTATACATATCTGGAATGCTCTAATTCCCACAAACATTGACGACCAGAACATATTAATGAGTTAAAGGCAGTGAGGACTAATTACGGTACTCACAATTTCTCATTTATAATAGTAATTCATGTTTTCAAATTCCTGTGCAATGGTACAATGTCTCAGTATTTTGAAATGCTTTAGAATTCCTTTGAATATTCCCCTCATAAAATTTCAACCGATCAAAACACTGGCATTTTCATTGCAACCTGCACTTGACTCTTGGCATGTGGAAAATTATCGGTATGTTTCGCCCTTGTTATATTACGAATGAACATTCCATGATTAGATGTATTTCGTCAAATAGGTATTGTTGAAATTTTTGAATTTTAATTTTCATTTTATAAGGTACTGACTAACAATTTTGTTTGTTCACTAACGAATTACAAAAAAACGTAATTATTTATTAAGAAAATAATGTGAGCGAAAAGCATAATAAAGCTATCTATATTCGGATTGTTTTCTTCTAAACTCCTTATTATGACCACTTTTATTTTATACATACACTTCTACTGGGTACATACCAGTATTTATTTTATATAATTGAATTATTATATTTTTACCTTGACTTTAAAAACTGGTGTAATTTTTAATTCTAAACCTTACACACACAATTGCTATTATTATTAGTCTCTTATATTCTTGGAAATAAATCAATTATAAAAAAAACCTTTTTTTACAGATTTGTATTTTTCAACCGGTTCGACATTTTAGCTAAACACGTCATATTTTAGATTAAATTGTTCTCAAGTTGTGCCTGTCCCTTATTATTATGAATTATTGTGCAACAATAACGATTTTATACAACAAATATGTAAGAAACAAACTTATGTGTTATCCTTTCTAATAATATTTATTTTTGTAGATAAAAACTGACTAATATAATAACTTAGTTCAAAATTATTATCATCAACCAATTTGAGGTACATTTCTAATCAACGAATGGACAATTAGCTGGCATCGTTTACAATTTCACATGTAATTGGATTAATAACTATGATTCATTTAGACTGATCTTTGTTTCAGTAATGGACAGTCAAATTTGCTGAAGAACTGTTGATACTATTATACAAGTCGAAAAAGTATAAAGTAGAATTTTTAATGATAAAACCGTACTATTCTATTCAATATACTTTTTATTTGAATTATGATTAAGTTGCATGTTAATTATATTTTATTTAAAATACTTTGCCATTTTAAATTATTCAATAGTGAATGATTGCATCCGCTCATCGGCCCCGTCGTAGTAATGCGTATATGGCATTGAAGCCCTTTTTACTTCCTTTTACAATAAAGGAAGTATTGGATTCACCCCAAAAATTCGAAATTGAGTTTTCAACAGATCTTCACGTTTTAGAGTCCCCTGGACCCAAAAAACATTATTTTTTCATTGGTCTGTCTGTCTGTGTGTGGTTGTGTGTGTGTCTGTGAACAGAATATCTCAAAAACGAAAAGAGGTATGGCGTTGAAACTTCATATATAAGTTTTGTGTACTATGTAGATGAGACAGCAAGCTTTTTAAGAAAATCGCATAACCGGAAGTAGGTGTTTACTCTTGTGATTTTTCAGTTTTTTTCGATTTTTTCAAAAACGGCTTTAACGATTTTTTTTAACTTTACATTTTTACTACATTTTTAATGTGTATTGATGTGAAATAGGTGATTTTCCAGTTGAATACTTCTAAAGTGGGTTTCTTTTGTTTTTTTTTCTATTTTTTTATTAACTCCTATTTTAAACAAAACACCCGGTATATTATTACATTTTTGAATTCACCTTAAAACTATAGAGAAAATTTGTCTCTTCAACTAACGCTCTATTTTGTACCGTTTTTGTAGAATTTGTAATTTTTGAAAATTTTTGACAAATAGTTAAAAATTAAAAATGAAATTTTTGACTAATTTATTATAAGGTCACTGTAAAAGGAAGTTGTGTGAGTGTATCACACCAGATTTTTATTTTTATAACTAACCCTTGCGTTTTACAATAAATCGTTCTTGAAAAACCAATCAAAGAAGGAAAAGAATACATTTTTGGAATTTGGAAGAGAGTGGGGGAAGAAGCAAGAAAGTTAGAGGTGGCTAGACACTTGTGTTCATAATAGTAGTTAATGAAAAAAATGGTGACAGAAAATATTTTGTGAACAGAAAATATTTCTAACTTTTTGTTAAAAGTTCATCCATATCAGTAAATGCTAGTTTTTCATGTACGACCTAAATATTTCATGAAACGGCCAATTACCCTATGAGGCAGCAAAGATATATACGCCAAGATAGAGAAAGGAAAGCTACAAGAAAAATCTCCCAAGACGTACTTTATTATCTCAGTCGAAATGGATGGGCGCTCATGAGCTACATTAGTGATGGGCTTATTCGAATAAAAAAAAATCGGTTATCCGGTTATTGAAATAATCTATGTAACTCGGTTTTCGTTCCAAGTATTCAAATGAAAAATAACTCATGCTGATACGTACTACTCTTTGAATATAAAACCTCTATTCAAAGGTACTACGTGCCATATCTCAGCGACCTACGCAGTGCTCAAAATTCTGTAAATATAAATACGTCATAACTCATAAACAAAGCAGGTTGTACTGAAAACACCATTTGGTTATCGCGTACCTACCTCCTATCATAAAAAATATCAAATCATCAAATTCTGGGGACCTGAAACCTGAACGCCTAAAAACTGCAAACGCATCAAGCTATGAAACAATTTTTTATTTGCTTACATCTCCAAAGGTTCAAAACAAGAGACGGCGCCTTTAACCCACCCGATCGATAAAGATAAACGTTTACCCCTGTTCTTATTGCGATTAGCAAGCAGTCCCGCATATTTCTTTCTTTCTACACTTCTTAATAAATACCTCTTAATTTCCAATACATAACACATAATGTACGGCCGGCGCCTTAGAAATCGGGCACTACACACTATTATGATATATTTTGCATGTATTTTTTAAGTGTATAAACTGGGTTTTTACAGTTATTATGGTTTTAATCGTTACGTCAGATTGTTAATTGTTTGTCAATTATGAAATGCCATCTCACATTAATGAAGTAACCGGAGCAAGAATACTCCAAAGACTAGAAGAACATATTACGTGTCTCGATTTCTAAGGCGCCGACCGTAGATATTATGTTTTGGTTCCTCTGCTATCTGCAAGTTACGATATCGATGCAGATGACGATGAATCGATGTCGATGCAGATGACGGTGAACCGATGTCGATGCAGATGACGGTGAACCGCCAACCGGCAAACCGGCTGACTTCGGTTATGAAAATTGTCCGGTTATGCCCATCACTAAGCTACATGCATAGGAAAATCGTAGCGAACGGAAAGGCGATTTCATGCTATAAACACACTTTCCGGGAAAATATTGGTAACATCTAAGTGCAAAGTCGTACACTGTATAGGCCAGAGCTCTAGTTCCAAAAGTAAAGAAACTACTGTGTTTCTTTATTGCAATTATGTAATATCATTCACGTTGTGCCGAAGTATTACTTTCGGGCTAGATCATTTTTATTAATTTGCGAATTCTCTTTAGCTGAAGTAGTCGCACATATGGCGCAATCATGGACATCGTATAACACAATATGATCTCGGTCGTGCTACATGAAAGCACTGTTTTAACATAGCATGAAAACTAAATTAATGTGTCTGAAGTAGTGGCCGTCTCAAGGAGCGCATGGAAAAACAGCTCTATCGCAACATTGTGCCGAAGTACCGATAAGGAGCTTGCACCTTCTCATCTGGTGTTGATGTGAAATATCTACAAAATCATATTACTGTTAATTTAAATTACAATTTCTTATTTTTAAAACATTGTATTTGTGTCTTTAATATATAGGCTGAAACATGTACCTACTTTCGCTATATACAGTTTTTATTTCTGAAATGCAGTAATACTACAATTTTTTTTCAGTTTTAACAATAATGTTTCTGTTTTGATGTAATCTAGATGTGTTGCTGTGGCATTCCCTATAAGCTGCTAAGGCGCTTCCATTGCAAAAGTCATACACGAAAACGATATCTGCTATTTCTTTTGGAGTAAAATTGTCTATTTCTAAAGAGCATTGTTCTTTTAAAAAATACAACAGAATTTTCCAACAATTAATGGCTGTTTATGACAGCCGCCGTCTTAATGTTGTTTCAAAATTAAAATTGACTATCAAAATCAGGCTACTTGATTTAAAAAAATTAAATGTTTATGTTCTAAATATAGAAATAAACATTTTGTCATTAACCTCTGTATCTTTTCGAAGTGAGCATTTTGGTACCAAGGTGTATTAGGTTAATTGCTTCTTATCAAGACACCTCCACTATTAGTGTGATGGATCACCTTCCTATTGCTTTGTTTTGGCCTAAAGGAGCTTTTGCTAAATTATGAACATCCTGGTGCGCAATGTGTCTCTTACAGCCCAATAAAGTACTCTATGGCCCGCTTAGTGTCTTGTTTGTCAGTTTGACAAGCAATGACATCATAGGTTTCCAAAATTTATAAAAAATTTAAATCTGGTTTTAATTGTGAATATTTTGGTTGTACATAAGTTATTTATACCAAGGGCATAACTACATCTTGGGCTCTAATTTTCTCACTCTAGGCCATAAACGCTTTCCTATGTCCTTGGTATAAATAACTATTATGTACAGACTGTAATGTTCTTTACGTACTTGTAGGTTGCTGAAATTTAGAAAAAATTGGAAATCTGGTTTTAATTTAGAACACGAGGGGTGATCCCTATGCTTCGCCCCTGACCAACTTCCGGCTACAAAATTATAATTTATTTCACCTTATTTTTCTACGTTATCGCCTTTTAAGACTAATGCATTTATCCCACCGATTCTCCAGCATTGTAATGGCTTCCTGGAAGAAGAATTGTCCAATCTCTGCAAACCACTGATTGACAGCATCTATTACTTCATTATTGCATGAAAATTTCTTCCCCCGAAGGTATTCCTTGAGTTTGGGGAACACTCTGTAATCGCTAGGGGCGAGATCTGGAGTATATTGCGGATGTTCAAGTAGTTCAAAGCCTGCATTGGCTATGGCAGCCATAGCAACACAAGAAGTGTGGCTCGGTGGATTATCCTGCTGATACAGCACACCACGCTTCAATTTGCCACAACGTTTTTCCTTTATAGCTTCGCGCAATTTTGATATTAAATTTGCATAATAGTTGCCTGTTATTGTAGCTCCTTTTTGTAAGAAATCAATCAGAATTACTCCTTGGGCATCCCAAAAACCAGACGCCATTACTTTTCCGGCTGATGGATAAACCTTAAATTTTCGAGGAGGTGGAGAATCATGATGCTTCCACTCCATGCTTTGGATTTTGGTTACTGCATCATAGTGATGAACCCAAGTCTCGTCCATCGTTACAAATCTGTCCAAAAAATTCTGACGATTCTGTCTGTATTTCATTAACAGGCGTTTACAAATCACAACTCGGAATCATTTTTGTGTTTTGGTTAACATCCGCGGAACCCAGCTTGCAGATAATTTTTTTTATGTCCAGAGATCTCTTAATATGCTGTGCACAGTGATGCGAAAGGCCAGTTTCCTCAACTATTTCCCTTACAGTGACTCTTCTGTCTTGCATTACTAGATCATGAACTTTATCGATGTTTTTCGAAGTTGTAACGGTTATTGGCTAACTACCAGCATGTTGATCTTCGCACGCTGTTCTTCACATTTAAACTCACGGCACCATCGTTTCACATAATCATAATTAATAGCACACTCCCCTAAAGTGTTTATCAAGTCATCATGAATTTGGGTGGGAGTCATACCTATCTTTAACATGTATTTAATTACCGCTCTTTGTTCACTGTGCTCCATTTTTGCAATAACTTGTCACTTTGTTTGAAACAAACAACTGCTGTAACCAAACAACGTTAGATACAACCTTGCTTCTGCGCATGCGTTTTTGACACATACCGGTAATGGGCATACTGCGGCATAAGGTTCGTATCTCCACTAAATGCAGGTCAGGGGCGGAGCATGGAGATCACCCCTCGTATATCAGTCTCTACATAAAATGTTGGTCCAAACCTCTAACTAGTGTTTACGGTCCTTGTCGTATTAGAGCCCGGGGGCTGCAAACGCCTTCTTACGCCCTTGGTTATTTATTATAGTGTCCGTGCCATCTACTCGTATTTTATGTATTTAAATAAAGTGTTCATTTGTGTAGCAAACATATCGTTATTAGAACATTTGCACCCCTTGACGCATTCCTAGCAACTCCCTTGGGAGTTACGACCCCAGGTTGATAAGAAACCGTGCTCTATCTAAAGAATGACATGATCTAAGTCCAGAAGTCGTTTGTTACGTAATCACATTGGCCGTGGAAGCTTCCGAAATCATGTATGTAGAACCAAAGAGCATATAATGGTTAAATAACTATTTCCACAGCAGTTATACAAAAAGTTGGCCAATGATATTTTTTAATAAAAAAGTGTTACGAATACAAGAAAAAGATAAGTAGTTCTTTATTTATTAGGTGTAACTCGCTAGAACGGGTAGGTCAATATCTATAAATATATACGTATACGAGAACTGAGGCAAATTGTACTTCTGGCTAAAATATGTACTTTTTCCTTTGCTTTTGGGTTAGCCATAAATACTTCACTTTTATTATTAGTAAAAATTGCTGAAGAATGCTTCCCCAATATGAACCACCGATGCCACGTATATAAGGAAAAAATCGATAACATCTTGATTAATTCTACTAGTTAAAACATATTCTACTTTGTAGCAGCTATTTACATATTGAAATAATTAGACTTCTGTTTGATAATAATATGCCCTTTTGAAAATGGAGAAGTGACCGGTGTTTGCCTACTCTTATTAATTAATTGAACTAACTGCGATGTCTTGTTTATAGTATCTACTTGCTTATCTAAATCAATGCTAATAAAACTATTTTTTAGGGCACTCTATAAATTTGACCTTGAATTCATTATATCGAACCAATCATTAAATGTTTGCATTACGTTTGAAATTTTTCCTAAATAAGCAATGGCTTTTGCAACGCAATTGGATAATAATTGAACAGCTGGCCGTACTTTTTGTCTCTGGGACCTTTTAACATGTAAATGATACCGGCTAAGTTTGTAGGTAAGCGTTAATTCAGAAACTAGCAAAACTTCAAAACCAAGCTTAGATATTAATTATTAAATTATCAACAATTAATCTCGAATCTAAAATATGGTTGCGACCAAGTTTTATGAGATGCGTTGCATCTGCAAACACATTAAAGAATTATCACTTGGATGTCCAAAAAAACAAGTTTTTTCGTAGCCAATTCCAAACTCCGATAATAATTTTGTATTACTGGGGCCCATATGACTTGCAATTGCCACTACATTGTGGAGATTAACAATAATTTCATTAAGAATTGTACATGTCAAAAACGAATAATAGAGACACGTTACGTTCGTTCATATTGCAATAATAAATTCAACTTCAAAAGTTCAAATGAACGTCTCGGGGATGATGTCAAGTCGGTTTTAGGGCGAATTAGCTGACATACCGTGTTTAGGTGTATCGTGCTACCCTTCTTAGAACGCGGCAACGATGTGGCAACATCGCGCTGGAGTGACCAGTTTGTTTCAGGTAGAAAAACCCGAAAGCAGAGCATGCTCTTTGCCGAAAACACGTTTGCTTTCTGTAAATAAATTCCTGAAACGTGGGTATGCAACACATTTAACAATCTATATACGTTGAAACCTATATCGCTGCGTCTCTTCTCATTATATGCTCTTTGGTAGAACTGTACAAGGTGTGCTTAAAAACTTCAATTTTATTGTTGCTATGGGATTCAATGCATATCATACCTTATAACCAGAAAAAGGATTTAGTTGGAAGGACACATATATTTTCTAACTAGTTTAAAACTTTTCTTACCTCTAAATCTGTACAAGAATATAAAGAAGTCACACGATGAAGAAGTATTCCTGTTTTCTGAGCCTAAAATGTATGGAACTTATTAGCTAAAATCTAAGTTTTGTTTTATGTAGCGGTTTACCTGTTTAGTAGTGCTAGAACACACTCGTGCTAATGCAATAACAGCTATTATATAAAACAGTAACGTAGGGGCAAAATAGATATGGCCGGTCATATGCAATCCTTTTTCGTTACTAATAGTCTGTCTTGCTAGGTAGAATGATATGGCAATGATCGTCATGAAACTTTGCATTACTAAAAAGAGCATTTGGCACGAATACGCTCTATTTAGTATTTTGCTAATGCTACAAAGTTCATAATGTTTTAAACCAATTTGTGCTAATAGTGTCATGGACTTGTTGTGCAAGATCTTAAGAGTTTTTCTAAAAATAACGTTTGTTTTGTTTGTCAAATTGTAAATAGAATAAAACATGTTTTAAATAACTTTGTTATGTACTCACTTGTGTACTGGTGTTTTAGTTAGTGGAATTGCTGCTTTTTCTTTATTTCGAATTGTGTCAATAAAATTACCAACTTCTAACATTTTATCATTAATCCATGTAAACCTCTGCTTTATAAGTAAACTTAAAGTACAAAATTGTAGTTCTATAAAAATAGTAATCATTGGGCAGTTATAAGCCATAATTCGACCAATTTCATAGAGATTTCCTCTTCGTGTAAACGTTATAGTATCAAGGGATAGTAGCAGCAACATATAGAAAGTCACTAGACACACGACAGCTATTAAATACAGCAGATTCTTCCTGTATGTTTGTTTTATATTAATTTTTAATTGCAGCACTTTTAATTCACTATCTATATCGGACAAAGAGTCGACTATTTCTATAATCTGAAAATCAGTTGTTAGTAAGAAACACCTATATACTGTAATATTTACTTCTTTTCTAAATACACATTCACAAACTATACCAATACACATGCTACTGATGCACAAATGAACATGTATAGTGTTAGTTATTTTAGTTATAAAAGCACCAAGCAATGGGCCAGAATCTATTACAAAAAAGGAAAAACCACCGAGTCCTAGCATGAAAGCAATGCTCCAAAGTACATTCACTTTTGAGGCGACGTATGAGTTTTCTTGAATGCTGAATGGGGATAAACCTACTATTTTACTAATTAAAAATAGTGGTTTTAGGGATGCGTAGATGGTATTGGGATTAAACATGTTTTGCCTTGTTTAACTTGGGGAAGTACAAGAATATACGCAATTTCGTAGTGATGAAGCAGTGATATAAAGTATTCAGTAGCGTCTATTGTAACAGCTGTCGTATGTGGCCCTCGCACGTCGTTATTTACAATACTAGCTTAACATACAGCACTTCAGCGTTTCGTTAGATTGTTGTATTCACATCGTAGATATTAATTGTGTATATGCATGTAGTTCTTTATCAAGAAACCATATTTGAAGATAATGAAATTTTTGATAATTATCTTATAGAATAATAAAATGTTATAGACCAGCATATACATAATTACATGGACTCTATCATATCTATAATACGTTATAGTGATTAATTAATTGAGTTCAAATACGACGTATCTCTAAGCTGCGTAAAATCCAAGATGTTCTCCTTACCATCCCTTAATTGTTTTAATGTTGTAATATTGACTTTGGAATAAACTATCTAGATCTTAATAGTTTTATTCCTCAATTTCTTTTAAAAGTAGGCTACAAAGAAAATATATTTTCTTTAGTTCAATACACTTTCATTTTTGAAGTGATTATTTTAACTGATGCAATTCCATATTATAACATAAAATTAACAATTAAAACATAAAGTTTATTTCTAAAAATAAGAAACACAGAAATACCCCAAAGAGCGAATGGTACCAAGTATACAGATGCTCGTATTTGAAACAGTTCTTCTGATGAATTTTTGACAGAATCGGATTTAGGAATGTTTAAGGTATTTTATCCTGGTTCTCAAAAATGAACGATAAGTTCCAGATCTTTGTAAGAAACCTGCATGTGCGTTAAATGTGAAATAGCAGGATCGTATTCTGTAGAGTACCGGAGTTAGCCTATATACTAAAATTACTTTGTATGTATATGATAAATATTAATACTCTTTTAAGATTATTAATGTAAAATATTAGTATTGGTATGAATAGCAGAAAATAGTTAATTAGAAGTGCTAAATGTGAATGTTTAGTGCACGAGACATGAAAATTAATAAAACGAAGCCGAAGGTTGAGTTTCAGAATATGTCAAGGGCAATATCACTTTTAGCATGAGTGTACATACAATATTTTTTCTAAGACCTTAGATTTACTGTTATTAATCCATAAATATCAATTTAACAAAAGTTTACATTAGTAACAGTTATAATTTATGTAATAGTAAGAAGACTACTTCTGCAGCCGGTAGTTGTCAAAGCTAATTATCAAAGATAATTGTAATAGTACACATTTTACTTTATTCAGTACATAATGCCTTATTTATAAAAAAAATACTTTACTTTAAACGAAAGAATTTACTAGAATAACTTTAAACCTCACATAAATACGTAATTTCACTGATTTATATTATGTCATTTTTAGTTCGACAAGCGATTAGTAAAAAAAACCTATTTTTAGTAGGCATCGTAGAAAAACAGTATTATAGTAAAACAACGATGGCACTCAATATCCATTTTACTTAAAGATAAATACATGTAGTAACTAATAATAACTTAATACAGTTATTTTGTAGTATTTAAAAGAAGTTTATGTAAATACATGTATTAAAAACTGTGTGAATTCAATAAAATCTCAAGAAGTGAATACGAATTTAAAAAGTTTTTAAACAAAGATCAACAGCACTTATTCGAAATAAGTACTGTTAAAATCTTCTCCTTCTTCACGAAACTGTTTCTGCCCAGTGTCCAGTTTCTCATTTTGAAATAATTAACAATTTTAATACCAAAAACAATTTTAAAAACGAATTGACAACTAAATGTTCCATGCCAAATGCCGCCAGTAATGTCATTTGATAACTTTGTTTTCCAATGGTTCTTTTTCTTCTTCTTCTTTCTCAGCTTCGATTTTTCCACTCCTGAACGTAAGCCTCTCCAGTATCTTTCCATGTCTGTCGGCCCTGAGCTGATCTGATCCAGTTTTTTCCTGCTTTTTCGCTGATGTCATCAGCCCACCTCTTTTGGGGTCTGCCGACGCCTCTCTTTGTTTGTCTCGGTCTCCATCTTATGACCTTGGAAGTCCATCTATCCGTATCTTGCCGTGCGATGTGTCCGGCCCATTGCCATTTTAGTCTTGCGATCCTTTCCATAACATCGGTTGTTTTTGTTTTTTGCCTTATCTCTTTGTTTGTTATTTTATCCCGTAGACTTACATCAAGCATTGCTCTTTCTATGGCTCTCTGAGTTATTCTTAGTTTTTCAGCGCTTTTTTGTGTAAGAGCCATTGTTTCCATTCCATAGGTTGTTACTGGAAGGATGCAGCTGTCGAAGACCTTTCTCTTGAGGTTGATTGGAACTTCCTTGTTTGTTAATATGTGTCGCAGGTTCCCAAAGGCTGTCCATGTTAGAGCGATCCTCCTCTTAATTTCCAGAGATTGGTTTTCCTTGCCAAGTGTTATGTTATGTCCTAAATAGACGTATCTTTTGACGAGTTCTATTGAGTGATTTTGGATGTTAATCACGTCGTTACTTTCACTTATTATTTTTGTTTTATTATAATTTATAGTTAAGCCAATTTCTTCGTAGGCAGTTTTTAGTTGCTCTAACATAGTTGTTAGTTCAGTTATGTCGCTGCTAATGAGGACCACGTCATCAGCGAATCGAAGATGATTTAGATAGCTTCCATCTATTTTCAGCCCAAAACCGTGCCAATCTAACCTCTTGAAGACGTCCTCCAGGGCCAAGGTAAAGAGTTTTGGCGATATAATATCGCCTTGACGAACTCCTCTTTCCAGTCTGATTTTATCTGTTTTTAGGTCATCGTCGACCTTAACTTGAATTGTGGAGTTTTCGTATATATCTCTAATAATCATGGAGTATCTAGAGTCGATCCGCGCGTTGTTTAAAGCTGTAAGAAATGACCACTTTTCTATTGAATCAAACGCCTTATGATAATCTATGAAGGATATGTGCTATTGCGAGACGCCTAAAGTCGGGGTAACTGGCAATCCTTTTAGTTGAAACACACTCGGACACGAAGACCAAAGCTACTGTTGCGAGATTAATAAGAACACTTAAGTAGAAACACTTGCATTTATTTTTCTGTCGTTTACAGAACACTTAAGTTTAATAGCGTTGTTTCTTAATTTTACGTATTTACATCTTCTTATTAACTACCTTAATTCTATGTCCATTCTGACCAAGAAAGCTCGGTGGGCGTTTACAAAGTTCCCAATAACCTATCAGAGCTGGTCTAAATTTTGGAATTTTGGCACGTACACACGGACGTGATAGTTCATAATAGTTCTATAAATTTTAAAAGTTTGAGGCTTTCCCACGGTGAAATGTGGTTTGCTCGGACCCTTTGGAAATTACCGCTATAAAGGATTAAAATTCTACTAAAAGCATTTGGTCCCAGCTGCAAATAATTTTTATGATCGAGTTGCAACCGTTGCTTCTTCTAATCACGTACCGGTCATATACATCACTCAATATTTCGGTTTATGAAGTAAACCCTGCATAAACTTACTCTAATCTATTCGTGAGATTGGAATATCTCCAGCTTCCCAAACGAAAGGCACGTTTCTAAACATCCGCTTGTTGTAATTTAAATATGACATTTTTCCTACGAATTTTACCTTAAAATATTATACAGATGGCTTACAGCTAACTAAAGTACAGTATATTCCTACATAGTTCATTTCATTAAAGAACGCAAATCGTAACAGTGCAAAGGGGACGTTGTATTCTGTGCACTTTTCTATAGGGGGTAGCGGGTGGCACTTCTCTACGATCCCGGTAGAGAATAGGCCGCTACAAGGTCTGGCGAACCTTGCCCTTACGTAAGTCACTGATTAACTCCCATATCCTATGCCCAGGAGAAATCAGGACCCCAAACCCATATCCCTCAAACTCCCAAATATCCACATCTCCATATCCTATTCCCCTCTACCAACACGCAATGGCCAGCGTGGTGGAGTTTCTAGGCCAACCACCTCCAGAAATTCCACTGGTTACTGTGATTTATTTCATATAACAAATTAGTAATATTTTGATTCTTTAATAGTGGATATTTCAACAATGAATGAAGTAATTATAGGCAACTTATATATTTTTGAAAAGAGAATTTTAAGCGATATCCAATAAACATATAATATATAGGGTGTTCCATTAAATAAACAGTATACAATAAGTCAAAAAGTTTACCCGTGATGCTCAATTGTTTTTTAAGTAGCAAATTCGGACGGTTTGGATGATACCCTACAATTTTTATCTGCACAATTTTTTTCTATCTGAAATAACAAAGTCGCTAGAAGTTGTCAAAATTTGAGCAAACACCCTGCACAGGGCAAACAAAAGCAGAAGGTGACTGATGTCGATGTCTTTCAATTGATCAATATCTCCAAAGAAGACAAATATGATTCTGATGAAGACGATGTTGAAGAAGATGATGATTTGTAAAAGCATTTCGCATAATATCGCATTCTACGCTATTACGTATTATTATATCATTTTACAATCTCAATATTTTAATTAATTTGTATTTTTATAGCTTAGTGTCTTTGTAATTAAATTTAAAAATTGTGCAATTGTTTTTCATTTCTACATAATAATAAAACATTTAAACCTCTGCAAAATATGTAAGTAGCCAAATCGCGAAAAACGATACTATTAATATATTCATTGATTGTTTTTTATTTTTACATAATATTGAAATATATAAATCCCTTAAAATAATTTCTGTTGCAAAATCGCGAAAAAATGCATTATTATTATTATTATTATTAATTCATTATTTTTCTCAAAATTTTCGGTTTATCGTTTTTAATTAGACGGGATTTTGGCCAGGTCCAATTAGATTCTGTTATAATTTTTGATTCAAGAATTTTCTTACGATATTGCATGCATGTAATATAATTGCTTTTTACTTTCCTCGTCTGAAAGACGAAGGAAGTATTGTAATCACGAAAAAATCACCTTCCGAGATTTCTTCAGATCTTCACGTTTCAAGGTCCTTAGATGACGAAAAAGAGGTTTTCTCAATTCCGTCAGTCTGTCTGTCTGTCTGGCTGGCTGTCTGTCTGTCTGTGTACCTGTCTGTCTGTCTGTCTGTATGTCTGTCTGCCTGCCTGTCTGTCTCTCTGTCTGTCTGTCTGTCTGTCTGTCTGTTGGCAGTATAGGTCAAAAACAATTTGTCGGAGCTAGATTTTGCATACATATATATCTGCCTAGCATGAAACCGGTAAAATTTCATACAAATATATACAGGGTGAGCACCTTAAAAAAAAAGAAAATGTGTATTTTTGGGTTAATTTTGAAATATAAGGAAGTAATAACTTTCACATAGGTCAGGCTTTACATTTTCCGAAAATAAGACTCAACCGATACAGGATAATGTCACAAAAGAGTAAAAACGTTTCAACAATAACACCCTTCTGTTCAAGAGAGTTGTGCGCCGGACTTATTTCGAAGAGGCTCGGTAGCGTAGTTGGCTCTATCGATGCAGATACGATCGCTCTGCAGATGCGGCGGGGTCAAACCCCAGGGTGATACATTTTTTTTATTTGAAAATGTATTTAATTTATTAGAAACGTGAAGATATTTTTACTCCTAACTTAATTTGATTTTTAAAATTATTTATTGTCACAATGTCGACGAGAGAAGTTCTGGGTAAAGCCTTTTACAGATTTTTTGAATTTGTGTATGAATGTTGAGATTTAGGTTTAATTCTATTGGGTATTTTGTGAATGAATTGGGCGTGATACTAGTTCTTGAAATAATAAATGGTATTATTTTAATTGTTTCCAAATTCTTTCCACTTCTACTGCTCTGATTAAATAAAATCATTGTATGTAGCTGTTACGTTAGAGTCAGCTGGCATAATTGCCACATAATTTTTTTAATTCTTATATCTGAATGTATTATTTATTTATTTTTTTGCAATAAAGTCTCTTATTATTATTATTATTGTTATTATTATATATCTTTGAGGTATGTGATATCTTGGGTTTTGTTTTGTAGTGTGATGTTGATGATTTGAGATTGTTGGCTAGAGCTTGATGTATTATTTTGGCGGTAGTGTTATGTCTGTCCGTATATTCAGTGCCTGCAGCCTGCCACAATATGTTCTATTGTTACACTTTTATCTTTTAAGATATGTTTTCGATAGTTAGATAATTACCTGATCTTGGATGGCAAATATAAACCCTTCTGCCTCAGGATATCATTGACCGACTTGTAGAAATTTGTATGTCAAGTTTGTATTTATGTTTTCTTTGTTGACGTTATTGTAGTGTTTGCCGTGTAAGGCTTTCTGTGACCATTTTGTTGTCATTTGTTTTAATGATTCTTGTGGGTCTTGTATTATGTTTTGTATTGATTTGTTTGTTTGTTTGTTAATGGACAAGGTCTAGGCATGCAGAGTACCAGGTACCTTAGACACCGACTGCTTTGGTCATATGGTCAAAGTTCTACTTAGAATTTTTCAGAGACTAAGGAGTTCCAACCCTAGCAAGGGATCTTTTACATGCTACACATCGTAGTAACATATGGGACCCATATTTTTACATCACTTTCGAATGATGGCATTCTGTAGAGGCTTTCATCTGCATTTTTTTATTTTTGAAAACTTTACCGGGACCAGGAATCGAACTCGCGACCCTTAGATCAGTAATCAGGATGCTTACCACTGAGCTAGCGACCCCGGCTGTTTTGTATTGAGAGGTTGCGCGGTGTGTATTGTTTGTCAATTTTTACTATTGCTTGGTGTATTGGTGTGTCTTTGTTATGGAAATATTTTCTGACTATTTAATTCACCTGTCATCTGTCAAAAAGTGACCAATGAAAATCCAGAATTCTGACGTTTCTTGACCAATCAAAAAAATATAAGTGGACATATCTTCCTAGAAGGTATTCAAGTGACTATTTTTAACAAATGCGATTTTTATTAGAAAAAGTCAATATTAGTGTTCTGTTACTATAGAAATTGCGTAGTTTGTTGCTAGATTTACTGAAAACTAATTTGAAAAAGTAGTTTGGTTCATTAAATAGTCCCTCGAATACCATTCTTAGTCAAAGTTAAGTAGATTATTTTTGCGGTCATGTCAACTGCGCTTGGGATTAGGACTCGTGCTAGCGCACTCGTCCTAATCGTACCAAAGCGCAATGGACATTCGTGACACCACCGCAAAAATAGTCGACATAACTTTGACTACTCATGGTATTATAAGTGAGTATTTTTATTTCATTTGTATGTAAGTCCCAGGCATGTATGAGACCCCTGTCTCCTTCTTGTCTACTTATGGTTGTTCTTTCTAAACATGAGTTAGGATGTAGTTTTCGATGTTTGGTGAGTTCTGCTCTATTCATGATATTAATACTTTCAAGGTCTGTTTTTGACATTTTATAATACCAAAGGAGTATGTAAGAATAGGTATGGCAAATATGGTTTGCGGAAAGTTCGTTCCCCACATTTCGTCCCCCACATTTCGTACCCCACATTTCGTTCCCAGGATATTTCGTCGCCCCACATCTCGTACCGGGAAACTTCTTTGCCGAGCGAGCTCATTTGACTCCTAGATTACAGGGTGTTGAAAAACGAGTGCAGCGATCAGAATGCAGTTAGAAAAATGAAAGATATTTTAATTAATTTATTTATTATAATAAACTTATAAGAACTATATACAGTATGACCCCGGCTTGAGTTTACAAGAGGGAATTAAATTTTATTTTTAGTTTTACATAAAAATGTTATAGGAATTATAATTCCTGCTTGGTTTGTAGAGAATTAAAAAAAAAAATCAGTTTTTCAAGAACAAGTCGGCCTTGACAGTTAAGCAAAAACGATTTTCTTTTCAGGTAAACTACTCTTTTTGTTCATTATACGGCAAAATATTACCAAGAAAAGTTGTCCAGAATGAAAAATTATGGCACTATACAAAATATCAGGAAGATATGATTATCCCGTCATTTTTAATAAATACAATTTATTTTAGTCTTATAAGTTTATTATAATAAATTAATTAAAATATCTTTAATATTTTAACTGTATTCCGATCGCTGTACTCATTTTTTCAACACCCTGTAATCTAGGGGACAAATTGAGCTCAGTCGGGAACGAAATTTCCGGGTACGAGATGTGGGGAGACGAAATATCCCGGGAACGAAATGTGGGGTACGAAATGTGGGGAACGAAATGTGGGGAACGAACTTTCCGCACCGGCAAATATATTGATAGCCTTAAATACAGTTTTTAAATTTGATTTAGATTTAGTAGTCACCGTTAGGCGTTTTTTATATTGTTGTTTTAATTATCGTTTTATTTCAGTATGGTTCATTTTAGTATTTTGTTGAAAGCCAAGAAAACTTATAGGTTTCGTTTTGTTCTATTTTATCTAGGATATTATCTTTTAAAAAGAAATTAGCTGTTTTGTCATCCATTTACCTCGTTCTATGTGGAGAATTTTGCATTTACTGGCATCAAATTCCATTCCCATGTCTATTGAGATATTATCTATAATTTTAAGTAGACTTTTCATCTGTGTCAATGTTGAGAAATAAATTTTGATATCGTCCATGTATATTAAATGAATAATTTTATGTTGTGATGTTTTTTTCATATTTGATAGTGAATCTATACGGTGTGTTACTTAATGTATTTGATAGCGGGTTTATGCACATATAGTCTGTTCAGTAAACATAAAAACACAAAGTGGCCTTTGATTTTTGTAATTTCATGAGTGTACTTCCAAAATTCATCTTTGTCTAGGAATGTACTACCAAAAAGTTACTAAAACAAATAGGTTAGGGGTGTGACATTTATTTATCAACTGTTATAAATGTTATAACAAACTCCTTTAAAGGATGTTAAACAATTACTCTGTTGGGTACTATTAACGTAGCGTTTATTAATAAGTATTTTTATTACATTTTATAAAAGTTCAGGTAAGAATTTCTAGAATAATATGAAATAATGAGATGTATTAATTGTCATAGATTTTCATTTTTAAATTCAAAGTCGCCTTTATGTAGGTGTAGAAACCTTTGCAAAACAAAATACAGAATTCCTATCACAAAAATTGTATGTATTGCGATGACTGCCTTGTTATTTTGAATGGGACAGTCAATTCACCTTTGCCCCGACGTTCGGCTCCCCTATCTGGTGCCTATTTGTACTAATTTATTTTTGGTATAAAAATAATATAAGTTAAATTGTATGGTAAATTCCAAGTACACACACAATTCTCGGTTTATATTTTTTTATACTGTGTGCTCAAACTTGCCTATCAGTGAATTCAAGCTGGTTGAAATGGAACTGTAAGAATTAATCGCAAAAAATAAAATGGTTGAATGACCCTCTTTCTATTTTATTTAACTGCAATACTGATTACGTTAGCTCTCGGCAATACAAAACTTCTTATCTCATGGGTTGGGCTCATAAACGGACTACATTCTCATATTTTACGTTATTTGTTTCAACGTAGCTTGTTTGCTCGTTATTAGTAGATAAACTTCACAATCTCGTAAATTGACAGCTGAACACAAAATGGTTTCTGCTTACAACGTAAAACTAAACGTTTAAGATCGTGAAACAACAGTGAGAACGCGTCAGGTAAATTATGAATATTCTCGCTTGGCAACTATTAAAACATCGCCTTGATTGATTTTTAGGATGACGTCAAACCTCCTCTTGATTTTTAGATGACGTAGAATACACGCCATATTTCTTTTGTTTATGAAGCTTGATTCTGGCCGATTTCGCCAACAAAACCTGGTGACGCCGTTCGATTTTCGAAAACCACGAAGTAATTGGACTTTAAAAAAACACTTGGCCTCTTCGGCAAGGTTTAATGTTTGATTTAAATCGTTTTCCTGAACGCTGACGCTCAATTTTTAGATCTATCCTACCTCGCGAAGTTCGCTTCGTTGCTGACTTAGGAGTTGGTCGTAGTGACGCTGCTGAAATATCTCAGGTTGTAGCTGCTTCCCTGCCCGCCAATGTTGATTCGTATTTTCTTGCAGACTCGACTGAAGTCCTGGACCGCTAACCTCTGGCTTTCGATGCAAATTTTCGTCGTAGTTGAAGCTCGTACTTTGCAATTTGATTTGTAAATTTGTGAAATTTTCGTTGTGGAAACTGCTGCAAACATTATCACAGGTACACTAACACTTTGGCAATAAAATAAACCACTTTTTAGGTTGTAAAATACTCGTTTATTATTATAAAACTTTAATAAAATGTGGAGCACAAATCCAACAACCTTTCAAATTAATTTATTCAATTGTTCTTTTTGTTAATGACAAAAAATCATCATGTTGCTAAGATACGGTGATATTCTGCTATTGATTGGAAAGTAGGTTTGATAATATTTACCACCAATAGAATAAAGTTTGATTACATAGCTTACAATCTAACATTTTCTTAAAATCTAAAATATTGTCTTTTTGCTTATAACTAATATTGTTCTATAGCGTTGCACTCGCAAACGTTTTTAATTTCACTGCTCTGCTTTTGCACTATGTTTTTAATTATTAAAGCAGTGATTTTTGAGTTCCGCACTTTTCACGTCGCTTGCCTCTTTTCTGTTGCCTCCATTCAAGAATTGCTCTTTGCAATTTTCTAGTTTTTCTTGCTTTACCCTTCAGTTTGCTCACAATTTTCACAGTCTTTTGCTTTTATAGATAACTACGCTTTTTTTATGCACGTAACAACCTTTTTGTGTCAATTATTTTCGTTTGGTCTGGCTTTACATGTGCACAAACCTATCATTTTAATTATATTACTTTATTCACAAGCCAAATTTAAACCCTTTGAAATATGCTTTGTCTTTGCCTTTATCCGACTAATTACTGTTTCTCGCATTTCATTATCAATGCCAAGTTGTGGGATGAATACCATTGCAGTATATGCCAACTTAAAGAAATAGTTAATGTTTTTGTGTTTAGTGAATGGCCTATATAGAACCACAGCGCACCAAAAGCGTCTCCCTGGAATAATCCTCTTTTTATGTGTGTTTGATCAGTTTCGATATTAACTGTGTCAGCTGTCAGCTGAAAATATAGGTAATTATTTTCTCTTTTGAGGTTAATTTTTGGTAGAAGAGTTTTTCGTTATTATGAAAGATTGAGTTCTTCTTCTTTATATCATTAGATTCTTTGTACTTTCTAAGCCGTAGACAGCTAGTTTCTGATCGAGTGTATCTAGTATTTCGATGATTGTTTGGTTGCTATAAATGTTTTTCTTTGTAATATTCTTTAGGTGTTTCATGATAGTTTTTGATTTGTTGCCTTTAACGTATTGTGTTGTTTTTCCTATGTCTTTTTGTAGTGTATTAATTCTATTTTCTAATCTAATTTGCCATTGGGGTTTGTATCCATGTCTACTTTTCTGTGTATATCTTGAAATTATTTTCTGCTTATTGATTATGATTGTAGCAGTAGCTGCTGCATATATTATCAGGTTTGTCTTCTAAGTTACTGTTATAGTCCACGTATTGCTTTAGGATATTTATATTAATTGTGCCTAGAATTTGTTGTGTATCTTTAGTATATTTTAGTTTTGGGATAATTGGCCTGCTTGCTGCATGGCTTTATTTCCATTTTGTAATGGCGGTTTCGATTTCAAAAGTGGTTTGTTCCTGAAAGGTTGTTTTCTCATTTTCTCGTTCTGTTCGTATCCGATTTGTTTGGGTGATTTTTATATCTCGTGTACGTTGCGTGTTGTTAATCTGCGTGTATGGTGTTACTTGTTCTGCTTCATCTTGTTTATCTTGTGTTGTTGGTGTTAATGGGTCTGCGTTATTGTTTATTCTATTTTCATTCTTTTAAGTTCTGAAGTTGTATAGATGTCAATTTATTGTTCTTTATTATGACATGTTTTTGATCTTATAGTCTTTATTCTGATATTACTGGTGCCAGTTCTGGATATTTTTCAAGAAATCGTTTGCAATTGTTTCTAATCTGGCTGTTCTGTAGTAACAACGCATAACAGTACGGTTTATTTCTTCTGTCCATGCTATGCGTTGTCGAGCAAGACCTGCCTTAGTGGTTGCTGGTTGACCCTGAAAAACACGTTGAGTAGGTTCCGGAGTACGTTGGTAATTGTTGTCAACGTTAGGATGTTGATCTATGTCAGGTAGAGCCCTACTGACTGACGCATCCGAGGCGGTATTAAACATATCATGCTCCGTATTGATTATGGGTGTGCATTTTATACTTACTGCAGGTTTTTGAAGGATAGGATAAAGCTAGGAAGAACTGGTAAGTATAGGATAAGGTAACTAGGATTGTTGTAAGACACATTTTTTGGCTACTACCAGCCCACAGGGTGGAAGAATGCTTATCTCAGCAGAGTCATGCCGTACCACTACTGGTTTCATGGTAGTGCTGAGACAAAAGGATATACTCCCAATACTTTCCAGGCCCATCGTAGAGTAGGCTCGCCACTCCCCAAAGTATGCTTTGTCATACCCCCTGCGGGCTTACTATTATTATTAATAATATTTATGTCCTACCAGTACATTAATTGAAATTAATGACTCTATTTTAAGGTATCTTAGATACAAAATAACGCTCCAGGGCAATTATTTTCTTCATAAGAACACTAGGGTTCTTATGAAAAATTAACAGTATTTGTTTCCATGGATACAACTTTTATTTCCAAAATTATGCACCACTGTCACAATAAAAATTAATGACAGCTCAGCTAATGAATTGATTATGAATATGAATTAGGTAAGAAAATTGGTAGGACATAAAACCTTGAAGGCACCACGGGCATTATGAGCTAAGAGCCCGCGATTGTTGTACACACCTCGGGCCAAAGGCCCTCGGTTAGTACACTAACAATCTTGGGCTCTTATTTTACTCATAATGCACTTGGTACCTTAATAACTATATTATTATTGCATTGGTCTGTATTTTTAGTCTTATACCACAATATTTTAATTGAAAAATGCAATTCATTCACGAGGAATGAGTTTCGATCAACTTTTTTTTAAATTTTGAACCACAACAGCACAAATTGGCCACAAACTGGGGAGTCGTATGCCCAGAGATGGAGTATATAACGCTGTTTATGATAATGATTATTCTTATTATGTTTCTTAATACAACTGTATTATCTGATGCCCGACTTCCCTTTTTCAATACTGCCTGTTTGTCTGAAAGTTTATTATGTGTTATTTCTGATTCTGTTTCCTATTATCGTCGTATAAAAACTTCAAAAGCAGCAGTATTATATCTAAGCATACAGCTTTATAGTAAACACTATTAGTTTTCTATATACAGTGTGGTCCATTAAGTGTGCAACAAATGGGAAATTTTTTTATTAGTTGTACATTTGAAATTTAAATATTGCCAAAAGTTAGTGCATGTGCGATAACCATATCAGATGCCCTTAGAATGGCTTCAAGTCAAACAATATACAGGGCAGGACAAAAAATATCAAATTCGTTCAAGAACAAAGTTACCTTATTTAAAAAAATATAGCAAAATGTTATTGATAAAAGTTGTTTAGAATTAAAAGTTATGCTGAAATACAAAGTCACGGCCTCCTATTCGAATTTTGATTCTTTTTTGGAAAATTTTGTATTACCCCCGTATGATACATATTTTTATTATTTTGATTTTATATGTATTTAAAGTAGCCACAACCACATCCCTTTTAAATAACTTTTAGCAACTTGAAGCGTATTTGTAAAATTTACTTGGATTTATATTTTTTTAGGTAAGCGTCCACTTCATGTTTGTTGCAACGATATTTAACAGAACTTTAGAATTTCGCAAATATTCTTTTTAACAAGGCAAATGCTTTACTAATAATAATTTACATATGAAAAACTCTTAATAAAATCAGAATAATAAAAATATCTATCATACGGGGATAATACAAAATTTTACAAAAAAAGAATCAAAATTCGAATAGGAGACCGTGACTTTGTATTTGAGCATAACTTTTGATTCTAAACAACTTTTTTCAATAAAATTTTGCTATATTTTTTGAAATAAGGTAACTTTATTCTTGAACAAATTACATATTTTTTGTCCTGCCCTGTATATTGTTTGACTTGAAGCCATTCTAAGGGCATCTGATATGGTTATCGAACATGCACTAACTTTTGGCGGTATTTAAATTTTGGTTTTACAACTAATAAAAAAATGTCCCATTTGTTGCACACTTAATGGACCACACTGTATATTGGGATAATTAAGTTGTTTTCCCAAACTTTTGGAGTGTGTTCGTTTTCCATGCCTTCCTCTAAATTCTTACTAGCCAGTCTTTGTCTGGGTCTATGTCGTCTCCCTGACTTGGTTTTCCTTTTTAAATTTTCTTGACCCTTCTAGTTATTCCCAGCTTATTTCCTTCATTTCTTTTTTTTTCTGTCAGGTTTTCTTTTAGTTTCTCAATTGCTTTCTTTTTTCTTCCCGTTGTTTTAATTTTATTATAGCAATTTTTATATTCTTACCATCAATCAATCAATCAACCAGCCCTTCTAAATCCACTGCTGGATATAGGCCACCCTAGAATTTTTCTGTTTTGCGCAGCCTGTAGCAAGTTTGTGGAGCTTCTTTTTATGTCACCTGTCCAGCGTGTTGGTGGTCTGCCTCTGCTGCGTTTATCTGTTCTGGGTCTCCATTCTAGAAGTTTACGTGTGCATCTAGCTTCTCTTAGTCTGGCCATATGCCTTATCCAGCTCCACTTCATTTTAGCGATATGATTTACATCTGTTATAACTGTCCTACCTATCAGTTCTTCATTTCTGATCTTGCCTCGTAGTGTGACTCCTAGCATTGGCCTTTTCATACGTCTTTGGGCCACTCTTAGTTTATAAGCTGATTTTTTCGTGAGCGTTGATGTTTCTGTTCCATAAGTCATGACTGGGAGCACGCATTGATTGAACACTTTGCCCTTTAAACATATTGGGTCGTCGTTTGGGAAAACATCTCTTAGTGTTCCGAATGCTGCCCAGGCTAGAGTTATTCTTCTCCCAATTTCGCACGTTTGGTTATCCGTGCTTATTGCCACTTCGTGTCCAAGGTATATGTATTTTTTTACCAATTCTATGTTTTGGCCTTGTATTGTTAGTTGTTCGCTTGAGACTAGATTTGTCACATACTTGGTTTTAGTTGAATTCATTTTTCGGTCGATTTTTGTGCATGCTATATCGAGTTCATTTAGCATTTCTTTTATTTCATGTAATTTGTCAATTATTAGGACCACATCGTCTGCGAAACGGAGATGATTGAGATATTCCCCATCTATTGTCATACCCCTGCTTTCCCAGTCAAGCTTCTTGAAAGCATATTCTAATGCTGTAATGAAGAGTTTGTGGGATAGGGTATCCCCTTGTCTGACGTCACGTTCTATTTTTACGGGTGTACTGGTGTCGTGCAGTTTTTTTATTGCTGTTGCATATTTGTATATATTATATATAAGTTTTGTATAGTGACTATCAATGCGGCTGTCGTTCAGTGCTTCTATTATGCTGTCTAGCTCTACAGAGTCAAAGATCTTTTGAAAATCTACGAATGCCATTACTAGAGGTCTATTGTATTTTACAGTCTTTTCTATGAGTAGTTAGTGAATAACTCGTAAGAATGTGAACTACTTTAAGACACTGATATTGTTTTCTATAGCAGCCGTTGTTGAACAGTGCTTATGAAAATCGAATATATACGATAATATAATCTTTATTTGATACTCACAAGATTATTCCCTTCATATTTTTATTTTCCTCGTCCTAATTTATTCAACCAAATTAGTGGTTATTAACACGATATATTCTAAATTTCAAAAAAGTTACACCCCTTTAAAGTGCAATAAGGATTTGGTTTTGCAATATAGGTATATAAATATATAAATTTTACCATAGTAGAACAAGTGCTCAATTTCAGTAACATCAGTTAACCTCAAATATTGAATATAAACCTCTGTTCGAACACACAGAAATTCAGCCTAATTTGAACGCAAATAGTCCAACAATTAATACATTCACCTCAATAACAATGCAATTTAACGAATCAAGTTGTTTAGCTAACCTGTATTTGTTTGTTTTTACGTCATAGGGACGCCAACTGGCATCTGTTTCTTGCTTGCTGGCCAAATCCACTTTGCTCCTTGACGAACTGGCGAATAAATAAAACTCGACAACTGGCACAAATTATATACTTTAATGTACGAAATCAATTCAAAACTGGGAGCCAATATTACAAACAAGTTTTCGGCTTGACTTCCCTAATAAACAACCAAAAATTGACCCTCTGGGTCTCAATAGCAACAAGTCAACAATTGCTTTAAGTAACTTCTTACTATCTCTGATCCTAACTAATAAATTGTTTTCTTAAATGTCATTCTGGAACACTTTAACCGCACTTTGGTTGCATATTCTCACTTTTAGTTTAATAAACAGTGTTTCACAAGTTATTAACACTTCCTTCTAGTTTTCTATATTTGTCAGGTTGCATTTTAAATGCTCTTTGGATTCTTGTGCCTTCTTACACTGCTTATTAACCCTTTAGCTGGGTTATCGCATGTTGGCATAATGATATGAATACAAAACTCTGCATAAAACTTCTGTCACGCTTCAAAACACCTCTGCACTTCAGCAAATTTATTAACGTGCCTTGACGTTACACAATTAATCTGCTAGTCACCATAAATTAGCTACATTTGCCGCACAAATATTGAAAAATAAGCTGAACGCAACCCTGACGATACTGTTTTATTCAATTACTAAACTCTGCTAATTAAGTTAGCGTTATTCATGTCTTATGTAATTATCAATGTTTACTAGTGACTTATTGTTGCAATAAATAGAATACTAATTCTGGGCCGATTAGAATTTTTCTTTAGTTTTCGTACTTCAGCAATGCAACCAGAATTGCTGCATCATACCATTACAATTCATAGTGATTAAAAAAGCGATACATCCAGTTGCTTTTGAATTTTGTTGCATGTACATTTTTAAGTGTAGCTATACCCTATATTGTGCTATAACTAGCCGAACTTAACCAATAATAAAAGTATTGACAGCTCTAGCTAGTTCGAGAACAATAAAAATAAAGCGGCACATAAAAAATTACATGCAAAACAATTTCAAAAGTAACTTGATGCATCTCTTTTTTAATCACTTTGTATATCAACTGTTATTCATAAAAGTAAAACATGGTTGCCTAGATCTAGAAAATTTCCGAACTATAGATTTTGGTATACGGTGTAACAGTGTACTGTATTACAAATATTTGTATCGAATTGGTTGAATCTTTGCGATTCGAAGTAGCTTTTTATTTACGAGAATAGTATGCAATACAAACTATCGCAATTAGTTGAAAATACTTCTTACCTCTAAGTCCGTGCAAAAATACAAAGAAGCCACACGATGAAGAAGTACTCCGGTTTTTCGAGCCTAAAATGCATAGAATTTAATAATCTTCTAAATCTTATTTTATTTGGTGATTTACCTCTTTGGCGGTGCTAGAACACACTCTAGTTAGTATAATGATCGCTATCATATAAAATAATAGCGTCGGGGCAAAATAAATGCTGATATTTATTTCTTCCTCCATAGTAATAGTATCTTTTGCCAGGTAGAATGATATGGCAATTATCATCATAAAACTTTGCATTACTAAGAAGAGCATTTGACATGAATATGCATTGTTTAGTATTTTGCTAATAGTACAAAGCTCATAATGCTTTAAACCAATTTGTTCTAGAAGTGCTACCGACTTGCGATGTAAGATTTGTAGAGCTTTACTAAAAATAATGTTTAGTTTAGTTGCATGTAAGTAAAGTGGGGGAAGCATTCGTCCGATATTATCCGATACTTATTAGTTCAATTTTTGGAAAATAATATTTTAGTATACTACTCACTTGTTTAGCGACGTTTTAGTAAAAGGAAATGCTGTTTTCTGTTTACGTTGTGTTGGATCAACAAAATAACTAATTTCTAACATTTTATCATTAATCCATGTAAATCGCTGTTTTATAAGTAAATTTAAAGTACAAAATTGTACTTCTATAAAAATAGTAATCATTGGGCAGTTATAAGCTAGAATTTCGCTAAGTGCAATGGTACATTTTGCTCGTGGAAAAGTTACAGCATCAAGGGAAAATAGCAGGAATATACATATAATTACTAGAGACACAGCAGCTGTTGTATACAGCACAGTTTTCCTGTATGTTTGTTTTACATCCATTTTCCAATTTAGTAGTTTTAAGTTTTTATCTATTTCTGATAATGAATCCATTACATGAATGATCTGAAAAGATGTTTGATATTAAGGAATAAACATAAGTTTGAAGAATTTACTTTCTTTCTAAATATACATTCACAAATTATACCAACGCACATGCTAATGATAGACAAGTGAGCGTGCATAGTGTTAGTTATTTTACTTATAAGGGCACCATGGGAAGGCCGAGAATCTATTGCAAAAAACGAAAACCCACTAAGAACTAGCATGAGAGAAATGCTCCAAGCTAGATTGATTTTTGAGTCAATATAAGAATTTCCTTGGATACTAAATGGAGATAAACCTATTAATTTAGTAACTAAAAAGATAGGTTTTAGAGATGCATGAATAGTACTAGGATTAAACATGGTTGGAAATGTCTTAAGTTGGATAAACTTGAAATTTTTCGAATTTTCATAGTGATAAAGCGGGGATATAAAATATTCAGTAGCATTTATTGCCATATTGGTATAGTTGTTCTTAGTAATTCTCGCACGTCGTTAGTCACAATACCAGCCTAGCATATAAATAAAGCACTTGTAAGTTTCGTTGGATTGCGGTATTTACATATAAAATATTAAGTGTGTTTATGTATTAAGCTCTTCGTCAAGCAAAACGTATTCGGAAGGCAATGAAATTCATTGTTAATACAAGGTGTTGATATGTACTTCCACATATAAAATTATGTCAAGTCTACAAGATCCAAACAACATTTCAGTAATTTATTTATGCTCAAGCCTCTTTTTGGGTAAAAAATAACGTTTTTATTTTAAATTTGTTATTGCTATTTCATACGAAATGGTTTTCTACTACTTTAAATAACATTTTTAGATCATATTCATAATAAGACATGTGTTTTTTTCAAAACATATAATTTTTATGTCAAGTAGTTAATTCTATTCTCTGTCAATAAAACTGCATTAATTCTAATAGCGAAGTCGCTGATTCGTAATCGGAATGGGAAATTCAGAACAATATCGACCAATATTATTGTTACATATTGTCTGCAATTAAATAAATACGAGAAAATAAATGTAAGTATTAGTGTTAGTTGGTATGCAAAGCCAGTTCATATAACCGCAAGTAGTTGTTTTATACTGCATTCAAAAGTGAGTATAAATTAAATTTAATATACTATATTTTTTTACAAACAAAGCATGGCAAGCCCATGCTAGCGGAGTTACATGTAAAGAATGCGTTACATCTCTAGCTATAAAGCAGTAGTTTAATACTCCTATATGAAGTTTAACTACTATACTTTATTATAGGAGAAAAGCTAATCATTACCTGTAGCAAATCTGAAAGGTGCACATGGCTGGCTTGAGTGGGAAATGGGTTGGGTCTTAAGCTGAAACTACAGGTGTTTACCTATAAAAGTCAGATCGGTAAAACAGGTGTATATGATTGTTTATATGTATATCACCGAGTCCATTCAATACCATCTAAAGAACACATGGCTTAGCTCTCTGACGTCATGGGGTTGTGACGTCAGGTAAAGAAGGTTAGTCATGCTCGCCGACGAAAATAAATCTTATCTTATGCGTACCATTCTCAAACAAGGGGTGAGTATAGCAAGAATTCAAAAACTCATTAGTTAAAACAAAATGTGCGCCAGTCGTTACTCACAACATAAAAACCAATTTAGCTACCAAAACGAATCACCACCTATCTCGCAAGCCTCTTACTTCAACCTAAATCTCAAAAAGAACATAAACAAGTGTATGAAGGTTGCTAGTATAACAAAGAATTATAAAGCAGTAACAGTTAATAGAATTTAATATTCAAAAACAGTATTACAGATAGTCATAATCATAATAATTAAGAAACAATGTTAATTAAGACAACTCAGGTAAGACCTGACGCTCTACAGTGATAAATAATGAATTATTAAAATTCAAATAACACATTACAACATATTAATACTTCAACGCCAGCAGAATTATAAGTCACAATAATAAATGGCAAATTATTGAAATCGGAATGTCATAAACACATCCAGCTAGATGAATGAAACTTAGCTCACTTGGACCGGCTTGAAAACTGTATAAATTGAAATTATTATGAGCCGGGTGTCCAAGGACACACCGCGTGAGGGTTTTACAAGGTACAGACACCATTTCAGCTACCTCTATGTGAAAATTCCATGAGCGTTGATAAGATTGCGTATTACATTGACAGTGCGGTTTTTATATTAAAAGGCTTTAGCATCAAAACACGAAATATTGTAGCGGCAATCGCCCTTATCGACACAATGAATCGCTGAAATTCAAATTGCATGCACTTACTGTTTAGCAATGCGGCTGCCGTCAGGACTTCATGCCCAATGACAAAGACATTACGCCGGGAGAATGGCAAACCAGCCTACTTACCACTGAATTAGTACACCGCAAATAAACTCGAAAAATGTCTCACCAAGATGGAAATTGGTTTCACGTAAGTTTTCGGAAGAACGCCGCCTGAAGTGTACGCCTCATTTGTCGACAGAAAGCAATTACGGCTAGATAACAGCCTACTTGGTCAAGCCATTCAAATTCCTCAGGAGGGTTGAAACTTTGCGGAGATCATAGCCGCCTCGACGAGTGCTTGAAATCCAAGAAAGTGTTACGCTCATTTTGTAGTTTCGCATACAATATTTCAAATAATTAATTGGATTCCACTATTCTCATTTATTCCCAAATATTTAGTACATTTTTACTTAACTGGTTAAGCAACCCTAGCAACATCTTTAACAATTTTTGAACAAGCTACAGTTAGATTTTGGAACTTTTGATAAGTTGACTTAGACTGTTTTTGGCAAATTTTCGGCCATTCCATGCCAGTCCTGGTTCGTGTAAGTTGGTCGTTTCTTATGGGGGTCTTCCGTCGTCGGATTTGGATTATAGCTAACTTCAGTTTGGAAGGATTTGTGAGGCATCGTAACCCCCGTAATTTGTGTGATATTACCGGCGGATTTGATTGGGGGCCCCGCTCTGCGTTCTGGACTGCATTATTTGGCTATTTTTCAACTCAAGGTTTGTTGCCTACGGTTTTCCTCCCTTTAGCTCCGTAATCTACCTATAAATTTGTATTCTTTTAGTCTTTTTATTTTACCGTATGGAATTGTCTTACTGCATGGGACCACTTTCGTTATTTGGGATTATTTGTTCTGCATGGGTTTATGCTGTGTACGTGCGACCTGGCTGTATCTATGGCTGTTGGCTGCCAATCCCCCATAGCATCTCTACTCCGGGGACGAGAGGTTCCCGTGGCTGCAATCCTCCTTCAGGGAGCCCTTTTGACCCCAGCTGTTCACCCGCCCCGCATCTCGTGCATCGCACCAGGAAAGTTTTTGTAGTGTTCTAGTTATGTACCTTTTGTTTTATGATTTGTTCTTATCCGCGTAATTAGTTTTGGTAGAGTAATAATTATGTATCTTTGTGTGTGACCTATAGCTTTAATATGATAGTGTTTGCTTTATGATTTGTGCTTATCTGCGTAACTATGGTTTTAATTGATTAGAGTACTTACCGGTTGTTTCGGCAGCCATTTTAGATTGCATTAATGTTCTGCTCGGCCGCTTAAGTAATCACTTGACCTGTATGTAACATCGTAGTAGTATTTTAACCTGGAATTTCGTTTTGCAATTTGGCCATCTGTCAAGTTGGGCTGCGACTACGTTACCGCCCGCGGGAGTATTGGCTTTTTCATTCGGGTTAGGAATGAATGCAAGTGAATTACTTGAATTATCACAGAACCTGGTATGAATTTCATATAGGTCATAGCATCCCTTGTGAGATCTCATAAACTGCATGTACCGCCCCGTCCAAATTTTAATTGATCGTTGGCATTTCTTTACACTTGCGCAGTTCGTACCCCAAGTCCCGTCTTGAGCCGCCTTCTGCCCCACAAAACCTATGCAATAATTTTGATTTTTATATATTGGGTTGCAGATGTATCTAATCATGCTACGAGAGGCGTGGATCTCCGCGTCACGAAGACTGCGTCTGTATTAAAAAATAGTTATACTTTTGAGTTTCTTGATTTGGTATTTTAATAGTAAGTACAACTAGGTAGTTACTGAGCATCTAACGCTCCTTTGATTAATTTTAGTTTACGTAGCACTACTTTTCTTTTAATAGGTCAACTTTTTGTGATATTTATAGGTGATTTTATGAACCCGCTGTGATATAATTATAATATTTGTTGGTTTGTTTATATGTATACTAGCTGTTACCTGCGACTTCGTACGCGTGAGGTGCGTTATTTGTGTATTAAATACTGACTAATTATTTTCTGTCATTCCATCCCATCCCATTCCATCCCATCCCATCCCCTTCCCCGTCCCTTTTCCCGTACCCGTCCCTTTTCCCGTCCGCATCCCGTCCCGTCCCGCCCCGTTCCCTCCCCTCCACTCCCCTCCCATCCCTTTCCGTCCAGTTCCGTCTCGTCCCGTCTCGCCCTCCGTCCGTCCGTCTCGCCCTGTCCCGTCCCGTCCCGTCTCTTCAGTCCCGTCCAATCCCGTCCCGTTTCCCGTTCTCTCTCCCCCCCTCACATTCCATTCCATGCTTCCTTTCCCTTCCCGTCCTGTCCCGCCCGTTCCCTCCTCTTTCCTCCCATCCCATGCCATCATTTCCCGTCAGTCCCGTCCCGTCCCATCATCTCCTATTTTCACCTTTAGGGGACAAATTTCAAAAACTTTGAATGACTTAGTTCAAATTTGATCTTACAAAATTCCAACCCCGCTTTACCTCTTTGAGGGTTGAATTTTTAAAATCCTTTCTTAGCGGATGCCTACTTCCTATGAGAAATCTTCTTTCCAAATTTCAAATTCCATTTCGCAATCACGTCTTAAAAAACCCCAATAACGACACAATATCGATTTTTAGGTTTATTTACCTCATTTCATATCCTAAGGGGTTGATTTTTGGAAAATCACAAAATTCTTGTTTGCTTATTTGTTTTTAGGAGTACTCCTACGAAGTTTCAAGTCGAAATGTCTATTTAATATTATTTTTCCATACAAAGTTGGAACCCCATTTTATCCCTTTAGGGGTTGAATTTCAAAATATCCTTCCTTATTCCTTGTATACATCATAAAGGAAACCTCGGTGCAAAATTTCAGCTTTCTAGGTCCAAGATTTGGGCTGGCTTGATGAGTCAGTAAGTCAGGACTTTCTCTATACCTATAATAACGGGTGTTCATAAATTATCCCGGTCCAGCGTGTTCTGACAAAATAAATAATTTGAAGAGCATGTCGTAACTCGTAATCGTATGCGCTCGTAATATACCGCGCCGGCGCGAATAGCGAATACGTCAGCTGTCATTTTGTCTCAAAAACTTAGAAATACGTTTTCTTCTGCAGTTTTTGTTGAAAAGTCAGTTTTTTTCATAACTTACGTGTTATATCATCCTTATTTTTTGCGTTTATAAAATGGTGTTCACATTAGAACAGAAAACTTTTATGGTGGAAAGTTATTTTCGTAATGGAGTGAAGGTCAATGACGTTTGGAAATATTCAGTACAGAATTGCTTTGAAGAGTATCGTACCAAGTTTCCCCCGGAGAGGTTGTGGATTATAAATATTTCAAGACAATCTTAATCGCTGTGTCAAACTTTTCGCGAAACTGGAAGTCTTGCTCATCAGAAAGGTGCAGGCCGACCATTGAAGCGTAGTGCCGAGGCTATAGTTGTAGCTACAGAAGTAATGAAAAATGCCTCTAGAACTTCTGTTCGCAATTTGTCACAAACAAGTTAACCTCTCTGTAGAGCGTGCCACATGATGTTGCATAAAGACACGCAGTTATATCCGTATCGTATGGCTGTAGTTCAAGAATTATTGCCAGGTGATCCTGCACAAAGATTGCGATTCTGTGAATGGTTTATCAACACCCTTAGTAACAATGATGACACACTAAGAAAATGCTTTTTCACTGACGAAGCATGGTTTTTGCAGAACGGATTTGTTAATTCACAAAATTTAGAACGTGGAGCACTGAAAATCCTCATGCGATTTTTGAAACGAAAAAGATTGGGGTTTGGGCTGCCATCAGTGGTAGAAAGATAATTGGACCTATATTTTTTTAAGGTAATTTATTTAATGTCTCAAAATTAGACTTTTTGGTTATTGCTTCTAATTTATAGGCAACATAAACGCGGAAAGATATCGACATGAATTTTACAGCCGTTTCTAGAGGAATCACATGATGATGAACTGCAAGAAGGGTACTTTTAGCAAGATGGTGCAACACCTCACTGCACACATGAAACATTGGCTATTTTACGAAAATTCTTTGGCGATCGAATTGTCAGTCGAAATACAGAAATCCTATTGCCTGCCAGATCGTGCGACTTGACACCTTGTGACTTTTTTATGACCTCACATTAAAAACTGTATATATGCTACACCAATCAATAATTTAGAAGAACTTAGGCAACGAATTTCACAAAAATTTGATGAAATTAATAACACAACACGCATGTTAGAAAATGTGATACATTCTGTTAAGCATCGTGTATTAAAATGTTACCAACAAGATGGTGGCATTTTCACATCTTTTATAGTAAATTATCTAAAAGTTATATTAGCCTGTGTTTTATTATTGTCATGTTTACAATTACATTAAAGTGAGGTTATGCCTATGTGATTTAATCTAGACATGCTGCGACAAACACAACATTTTATCATAGGTGAGTTGACCGGAATAATTAACGAACACCTGTTATATAAGATTGTTGGTACGTGTCTTTTATGAGTTTGTTATGTTGCTGAACACTATAGAACCAAGAGGTAAATAAATATAGTTACTAGTCTGTTTTGCTATAATTTTGATTGGCTTGGTATATCTCTAACCTTGGGGAGGTCAGACCAGGATTTGTCTGCGTCGAGGGCCTGGCGCCGTCTCCCTTAGTTTCTTTTTCAGCTTTGCTGGAACCCCGACCCTCTCGACTACAGTGACTTTATATGAGACAGTGGCGACAATAGAGTGTATTCTTTTTTATTGGTCGCTCGAATCGGCCGCCATTAAGAGGCAAATTTTGTTAATGCTTTTGTTTGTTTATACCAAATCGAGGTTAGCAGGTTATGTTTTGCGTCAGTTTGTGTCAAATTCGAGGTTAGCAGGTTAGATTTTGCGTCGCTTTGTGGTCAAAACTGACACAAAACCTAACCTGATAACCTCGAATTGGACATAGACTTACAGTGCCACCAACATATTATTTATACGTTGTGGAACCATGACCATTCAAAAAACGTTCAATTTATTAAACAAAGTTAGTAGGTCATTGCCTCCATTTTGTGGCAAATTGTGTCTATTGTCGCCACTCTCTCTATCAAGGCACTGTACTTTCGACGAGTTAGCCAACCTAGGCCGATATTTACCAGCTGGCAAAATACCTAATACAACTTTTGCAACAGGGAAGGCCCGCCCTTCGCCATCCTTTGTTACAAAAGTCACTGGCAAAAATTTCTTTCAGGCACCCTTATTATCGAAGAGCGTCTTTTAAAAAAAATTCTTTCGCTCAGCGCTCGCCCAAAATAAGGAGCGTGCGGGATATTGAAATTAGAGATGCGAGCCGACTCGAAGAGCGGATCGCAAAAGAATGCACAAATGAAAGAGAGCGTTACATATGTTGATTGCAATTATCAATATCAATTATATCGATTGTGATTTAAGACTTTGATGGTCCTTGCTGATGAGTATGTTATAGCTGAAGTGTTGGTTGTAGCTAATGTATGAATTAACTACATGTTAGTATCAAAACACATACGCTTTTTTAGTAAAGCTCACTCGCGTTTTATATTTGGGATGTTTCGTTGTAGCGAAAAGATAAATAACTTAGTAAGGTATGTCTTACTTACCATTTCACTTAGACGTTCTATAGTTGTTTAAAAGTGTTAATGGTTTAACATTTTAACCGTAATATATTTAGTAGAGACAAGTGTATATAAGAAAGCACTTTTTCTCTAACGTAATTAAAACAAGTTACAGCTAAAACAGTCAAAACCAAAGTAGATTTAACGAGATAATATGGACAAAGCAGTTGGTGAGGCGTAGACACTTATTTTTTAATATATACAAATTGAATATAACTACTAATTTATTTTTACTAGTGTCGGCTATTTATCGTTTTAAAAAACTTTCAGTTTTGCGGTTGCAAGACAGATCAGAAAGCTTATTGACAGCGTTCCTACTGCGCACCTTTTAGCTACAGTGACTATAATAGCCACTGTACTTTTAGCTAGAGTTCCTATATAGTATCAGAGTTGAGACAACGCAAATGTCAGCCGCCATTACTGTTCCAAAAATAAATGATAACGTACAAGGCCAGAGCTGTCTTTCTTAGTATGTGTCACCTATGAATTTAATTACTTGCCACTTTGACAATGTCAAAAAAGGTTATTTAAAGCGTTTATGAAAACTACTCTGTTAGGTATCTACTACGGATCCTAGTATATAAGTAATGTTTGAGAAAGAGTTGAGACAACGTCAACGAAGTAGGTACAGCATTGGATTTTAGTTTTCGTTTGCCACCCAGACGCACTTTTTCCCACCGAGTCTGGTTCTACTTGTGAGTGTTCAGTTTATATTCAGCATTCAGCTCTCGTTTTTGGAATTTGTGTCAATGGATATAAAGTCCCGTTCGAATCTACTTTTGAAGTGAAAAATGCAACAATCGTATTTCAAAAACTGTAGAAAAATAATTATTTAGGTAACTAATTTTTAAGTAAATTCATATACATACTTACAACTTTGTAAGATATCCTAGTTAAAGAACAATTGTCAGGTAGAAATGGAACACATACATAATAATACATTTTCATCAATCATTGTTAGACCTAAAGTCAAATAAAAATTTGTCAAATGTGACATTATCAGAACTGGTTTCTACAGTAACTATAGGACTTGGATCTGGCGCAATCTCAGACGAAACTACGCATGCGCAGTGGATCACAACCAATCAGCATCTATTCCCGACTTGTCTCAACTCTTATAATATTTAGGAACTCTACTTTTAGCCATAGACATCTTTAATTCTATAAATATTCAGATTATATTATTGTGGCTACTAAATACATTATTATTATTATTATTAGACACAGAGAATGGAAAATGAAGAAGCAATAATTCAACATAAAAATGATGTAGATATTCATGTTTTTTTAACACCATATACATACTACCAAATTATTGTGCAGTTATAGCTTGCATATTTTATTTAAAAAAATTAGAGCATTTTCCAAGCCTTATAACATTTTTGGTGAAAAGTACAGTAAATATTTATGGAACCAGTACATTGCTAAAACTGAGTTCAAAGGTGACCACGATCACAAAGCACGTTGCAATTGCTCCAGCAACCTGAAAAATAGGTGATATAAAGTAATACATTCAATGAATTTTTTTAAACAAGACTCAACTTAGAAATTGGAAACTAATATCAAGAAATAATTAAATTAAAATCACAGAAGACCTCACAACATATAAAATAAGTACCAAACGCGGAGTGAGACAAGGAGATACAATCTCTCCAAAGTTGTTTACCCTTGCCCTCGAAGAAACATTTAAAAAACTAGATTGGGAAAAAAAGGAATTAACATGGATGGCCAACGCCTAAATCACCTGCACCAACCCCGAGGACCTACAAGAGATGTTAAGCGAACTTAAAGCGACGTTGGAAGAAATAGGCCTCTCAATGAACATGGAAAAAACAAAAGTTATGTCTTCAGAAAACATTAACATAAGAGTCGGAAATGACACATTGGAAATGTAGAAGAATATGTATACTTAGGCTACACATTAAAACTAGGCATAGAGAACCAAACTGCTGAAATAACTAGAAGAATCCGACTTACATGGGCACTATGGGCAGCTACCGGAAAGTTAGGATTCATAATTAGAAACCCAACTTGAAGAAAGAGGTGTTTAATATGTGTATACTGCCGGTATTAACATATGAATCGAGACAATGTCGCTAGCTATCAAACCAGCAACAAGATTAAAAACAACACGAAGGGCAATAGAACGCGCCATGCTGGGCATAAGTCTAAGAGACAGAATCACAAACAATGAAATCAGAGAAAGAACAAAGGTAGAGGACGTTGTGAAAGAATTGCGAAGACAAAATGAAGATGGGCGGGGACATGTGGCCAGACAAGAAAAGGTAAAGTGGCCAAAACGTATTTTAACGTGGGAAGAGAATGCACAAGCGCAGCAACTACAGGTATGTTTTATGAAAGTTGGACTATTGGATTACTATGATTAGTTATTAGTTTATCTTGTGTACTTTTTTCTTCTTCGTCTACAGTGTGTTTGACTGCATACCGAACATAGGAAAATACCAGTGCTAAATTTTCCCAGAGATCAACGAGGGCGATGCCCGGCTTCTGAAGCTCTGTGGTACAGTTGTCAGATTTATATCGTTCTGCTCAAGTTATTTATCGACGTAAATTAGTTAAAGTTGAATGCTTTTGTGCTTACACGTAAGGACGTAAGAGAAACTTAGGTTGCGAAAATATGGAGTATTTGTTGCCTAGTAAAATTAGTTCCAAGTTTTTTTGAAAAATCGACAATGGAAAGTTACGTTGCCTCGATTTGTATATCTATACAGAATCTGGTGATTTTAGGATACGCTTTCTTATATTTTTCTTGACTATGTCATTGAAAGTAAAATAATAATAATATATCATTTAATTAAACCATAAAAATTTTAATTATTATTTGTAATTAGCGATGTTACTTACCGTCAGTAATAAGGTTTCGTTAATAACGAATATTTTGCAAGCAGTAAATTTTAGATCGAGTTGTAGAAGTTGCAACATGAAATACAGGATCTGGAACAAGTTAAGTACTACAAAGTAATAGATAAAAAAGTCTTACTTAATAAATTATTTGGCTGACAAAATCAAAGCTTAAACTTTTATTTTATGCCCAATTTTATAAAAATGCATTTTTTCTAGTCATCAAATTATTCTATATATACGTTTTATTTTGACTTTATTTGACGAGTCTACAACGCCTGGAGTTATTTCTGGGATATTTAAAATGTTCAAGATACATATATAAATGTTAATATTTAATATCATACTATAAAAGTATTAAAACAATGACGTTTTTATACGATCGTGTCAAAATGACAACTTTTGCACAGTTTCTAGTGTCAAAAGTAACGTTTGTAGCACTCGTAATATTAGGGAGTTTTTGCAATTTCGTTGTGCTAAAATAGAGATCCGCTAAAGCTTATGTTACCTAGCGACGTCAACGATACAGCCAATAAAAATAAAATTTTTCGATTATAGCGTAACGTTATCGTAACGCTATTTTAACGAGACGTTGTGCAAAAACTCCCTATTAGCGCCCCAATTACTTCTTTTTTGCACGTTGCCTTTGGTGGCGTGTTTTAATACTATATTAAAACACAATATAACCTAGACTATCTAACACAATGTGACGGAAAAAGTGTAACCGAACTAAGTTTTTATATTTCTGTTACGATCGTACAAAAAATAGCGCATGATACACTTGTATAAGTGCCACGTTTAAAAGAACTCCGCTACTTATACATTAGTATCAGAATATACTATTATTATGCTACGTTTAACGAAAAGATTCAGTAATAAACTTACTGGGGCGTCCGTGCCTGCAAAAAATTAAAAGATTAAATTGTTCAATTTCAAATGAAAATGAGTGCACGAATTTGTGAGAGGGGCTTTCACTGAATTTGTTCGTTAAACGTAGTACAGTAATGTAGTTATAAATATCGGACATACATTGTTGCATTATTAGCATGCTATTGATGAATATAAACATTTCCTTGGACAGTTATTTTCACAATAAACGATGGACCTTAGAAACGCCCACATTTCCAAGTCAAATTTGTCAGCATTGGGAAGAGCTGGAAATCTCGTTTGTTTCGCTTTCAAAATAGCAACTCAAAAGTTTATTGATAGTTATTGATAGTATATTATCAGGTCGTGCATACGATGGATATCCAATGTTTCCAATTTTTACTTCCTTTTACAATAAAGGAAGTATTGGATTTACTCCAAAAATTCGAAATTGAGTTTTCAACAGATCTTCACGTTTTCGAGTCCCCTGAACCCAAAAAACATATTTTTTCTACTCATGACATTGAAATCAGTCATTTTGACATGGATTCCGGTGGTTGAAATTGTATTTCAACCACTAGAAATTGAAATGGTCGGACTACTGGGATTTCAAACTGTTTGACATTCAATTATTGACAAGAGAAATGTCACTTTATGTTTAAGTTTTCTAAAGTGCATTAATTTGCTGTAATTTGTGAAAATTCGTAGAAAAAATAGTATATGCAACTCGTGGCTGATAAAATTTCAACGTCTCGAGTTACTTTTTCAACTCGCTTCGCTCGTTGAAAAAAACCACTCTCAACGTTGAAATTTTATTTCAACCACTTGTCCCATAATATACTATTTTCATTGGCCTGTCTGTCTGTGTGCCTGTGAACAGATTATCTCAAAAACGATAAGAGATATGGCGTTGAAACTTCATATATAAGTTCTGTGTACTATGTAGATGCGACAGTAAGCTTTTGAAGAAAACCGCATAACCGGAAGTATGGTGTTTTCCTCGATTTCTTCAAAAATGGCTCTAACGATTTTTTTAAAACTTTACATTTTTATTGACAGTTTTAATTTGTATTGATGTGATTTTCCAGTTGAATACCTCTAAAATGGGATTATTTTGTTTTTTAATTTTTTTTATTAACTCCTACGTTAAATAGAACACCCGGTATATTATTACATTTTTGAATTCAGGTTAAAATTTGAGAAAATTTGTCTCTTGAACTTGAATTTGAATTTGTAATTTTGAAATTTTTTGACAAATGCTCAAAAATTAAAAATCAAATTTTTGGCTAATTATAAGATCACTGTAAAAGAAAGTTGTATGCGTGTATCACATCATGTTTTTTAAAATATATATTTATATAATATATAAAATATATAAATTCCCCTTGTGGATGGGGGACTGAATACATCTACAGTTCCCAGTGAGGCTAGCAATCTACAAGGGAAATCTCTATCGAACTTCCTCATAGAACCGACCAAGAGTCTCGGAACAGCACTAATTATACGAAAACGAACTCGGCAGGAAAGAGGACCACGAATAGAACATCGTACACACGGAAATAGAAAAAGAAAGAAAAAATCGGGAGTTTCATAATCAGATGTGTTTGCTGGAACATCAAAACGTAAAACTGCAAAGATCAGGAGATACTCCTAGAGCTAAGTAAACGTAAAATAAATATTTGTGCTCTAGCACAAACTAAGAAAAAGAGAACAATCAAATGCACGGGTTACACGATGATGTACACCGCAAAGATAAAGGCACGAAAGGGCAAAGTCAGGTATGGGTATATTAATTAAGGGTAATTACCAACACAACATTGACGAAATACAGTATATCAATGAAATAATTCTGAACCTACAATGCAGTTAGGGAAAGAAAAATTACATACTATAAGCGTGAGCTCCAGATATGAGCAAGCCTAAAAATGAAATAGATATATTTCATGAAAATCTACAGGCAGCAAATCTACTATCACAACTGCATGATTATCAGAATTACAAAGGAACTTATAGCGGCCTTGCTAAACGCAGACGGTTTGTTATGACATACGAAAGCGACCTAGTAAGACAAGCACTTTTGCACTTCGGAATAATGCAATTTAGTAGGTAAGCGATATGTAAATAGTATATATAGGTGATTCATTAGCATCAAGATACCACTTTTACCAAGCCATAGAATTTTGGGCAGTAAGGATTTGCCTCAGGTGGTGATCTTTGCCTCAAAATACAGATTGCAGTCTCAACCGTATGCTCACAATTAAAATGGGCGAAGCCAGCGCAAGTAATAGTAACCTGACAGCCTCCAAGCAATTCTGTTCACAGATCTTAAAAATACATCAACAGATGTAAAAGTACTAATAATGGGTATTCTGAATGCTAGAATAAGAAACATACCGATTAATGGCGTAAAACAGCGATTTAACGAAAACCACATAAATACTAGTGGAGAGACTGATAGAATTTTGAGCCCATAATGAACAAAAAATCGATAGTACGTTATTTGATCATAAATAGCAATATAAAATCACTTGGATGGATATTACTGGCCAAATATCGTTATAGACGATATAATATCAAACAGAGCAATACATCGATCCGAAAGTATATACAGAATATGGCTGACACTGAGTAGCACGCATATTTGGTGATCCTAGTTTTGCTCTTTTACTGCAGTTATAAAAGTGACAAGTGTGTGGAAACTTACTCTAAACAGTTATTATACTTGCTAATTGGATTGTGATATTTAAACTTAACGCTGGGTTGCTACGTATCTCTCCAATTTTTAAAAATGGTGTTAACGCAGTCACAAATACAAGACATTCGAGGTATCGTGGATAGTGCCGTGAAAGCATTGGCCAGCGATAAAAGCTTTTTTGAAATATTGGCGGCTAATCTAACAAAGGTGGTCGAAACAAATCTCCAGCAAACGTTTGAGGCAATAAATAAAATGTTGAGGACATGCAAAAAACGAATTTCTACTCTGGAAATTCAAAACGAGCAGCTCATCAAGGAGAATAACAGCTTAATTATGGAGGTCGAGATCTGCAACCATATTCCCGTCGCAATAATATCCGAATATTCGGATCGAAGAAAAAAATGGCGAGAACACTGATCAAGAGATTTTGAACTTTTTCCACGAAAAACTTGGTGTTAAAATGGATACTGCTTCAATTGATCGGTCGCATAGAATCGGTCGAAATAAAAACAGAGGACGACATCTTATTGTGAAGTTTGTTAATTATCACGATCGGGAAACAATAATCAAAAATAAAAAAAAAGCTTAAGGGGACCGGTTGTGTGATAACGGAAGATTTAACAAGAAACAGGCCCAAGAGAAATTCAAGCGCGAAAACGTATGGACATTGGATGGTCGAATTTGGGTGAGATATGAAGAGCGCAAACATTTAGTAAAAACTGTTCCAGATGTACACAATCTGTTGGAGCGGGTTTCTACAAGCTCATCACTTTAAAGGCTAGTGTGTTTACCTTTCTTATTATCAATTATTTGTAAACTGATCTGAATGCAGTTTAGAGTTTGTTATTTGTTGTATATTTTTTACATGTGTTTACATTCATTCTTTCTATGGTAAATTATTATTTTAGTGCTTATGCAAAACCTGGAATCACCATTTAATTTCACTTGTGTCATTTAGAATTGGTTTCTTTTGTTTTTAGGTATAAATACTTACACATATATCTTGAGCATTAATTCCGTAGACAATATATGTCTGAGATAGCATTATTTTATCAAAACTGTAGAAGTATTAAGAACAAATTGCAAGATTTCTTCATTAGTACTGCTGAAGGTCATTATGATATTATATGTATTACAGAAACTTGGTTGACCAATAATATTAAAAATGCTGAAATTTTAGATTTGAATATTTATAATATAGCTAGGTGTGACCGGAATTTTGAATTGACAGGTAAAGCAAGAGGTGGAGGTGTATTAATAGCATTACGAAAGCCGTTTAAAATTTTAAAAATTGAAAAACAATGTAGAACGTATGATTCTATATTGGTAGAAGCAAGAATAAACAAATCAAAGTTCATTTTTGCAACCGTGTATATGCCGCCCAACTCAGGACCTAATGATTACAAAGAATACTTCGAATTTATTGCTAAATACATTAAAGACGATAATAGTAATATATTTATCTCCGGAGACTTTAACTTGGGAGATATCTGGCAAAAAGATTTAAATCATTTCAATATATCTGCATTTAATGAGTCTTACAAACAATTTGTCGAAGGGATGAATGCATCTTCTCTCGAATTATGCAATGGCATAAAGAATCATAATAATAAAATATTAGATCAATTCTTAACTAATATATACAATGTACCCCACGTTAAAGTGACCAAATGTGATTTTCCAATCTCACCTGAAGATGCACATCACCCAGCTTTGTCAATTAGTATAAATTTAAAAACTAAAATCAAAACTAAACATGCCGATACTAATTTTATGCATTATAACTTTAAACGCGGTAATTTCGAACTATTCACTGAACTTGTTCGCGCAGCTGATTGGACATCTGTATTATCTCAAAATAATATAAATACCGCATTGCAAGAATTTTACAATATCTTCTATTCTATAATGGACACTGCAGTACCTAAAGTAAAATACAGTTCAGCTCATTTTCCCGTTTGGTTTACTAACGAAATTAGAAACTGCTTCAAAGAAAAGACTAAATTAAAAAAAGTAAGACATCTTTCTACTGATCACTACAATCGTTTTTCAGATATTCGGAGAAAATTAAAAAAACTTATAAGAGATGCACACACTAACTACATAAATAATATCGAACAGTCCTTATACCATGATCCTAACCAATTTTGGTCTTACATAAAAGAAAAACAGACGAACGATTCACATGTTGCAATGAAAATGAATGGTCACGAAATAGAAACGGATAGAATTGCCGATAATTTTGCTATTTTCTTTCAATCTGTCTATAATGAAACCCCAGCGGCGTGTACCGTTCAATTTGATGATGTCGTGCATACGAGTGATTTGTTGAATATTGAAGCGATTACGCAGCTTGATTATGAACGAGCTATTAAAAAGCTCAAGCCAAAGAAATCAGCTGGAATAGACAAAATACCACCCTATGCTATAAAGGCTTATGCAGATTGGCTTAAAGAACCTCTACTTCATATTTTTAACTTGTGTCTGCAAACAGGTTCATTTCCTGAATGTTGGAAAACTGTCTTAGTAACACCAATCTTCAAATCTGGTGATAGATCAAGTGTGGAAAACTATAGACCCATAGCACTTTTACCTGCTGTCGCTAAAGTATTCGAACAAATCATATACGATAAAGTGTGGAATCATATAAACCCCTATATTAACGATTGCCAACATGGTTTCGTTTAAAAAAATCCGTTAATACAAATTTGACAAATTTTGTTCATGGCGTTAAGACTAATCTAGAAAATAAATTTCAAACCGATGTAATATATACTGACTTTGCAAAAGCCTTTGATCGAGTCGATCACGACATCTTACTTCAGAAATTGTACCGTAATGGACTTACCTCAAATACTTTAAGACTATTTATATCATACCTGCAAAATAGGCACTTTGTTGTAAAGCATGATGGAAATACATCTGGTAAATTTAAAGCAAACTCAGGAGTTCCACAAGGCTCAAATCTGGGGCCATTGTTATTTTTAATATTTATAAATGATTTGCCAGATTGTATTCGAAATTCAAAGTGCCTATTATTCGCAGATGATATGAAGTTATATAAAAAAATAGAAACTATTAATGATTGTTGTAGATTACAGGCAGATATAAATAGTATCTACGAATGGAGTTTAATTAATAAATTACATTTTAATATATCGAAATGTCATAAAATGGTCATAACAACTAAACAGAATAAAATACTATTTAATTATCAAATGAACAGCGTCAATTTGACAAAAATCGAAATTGTTAAAGATTTGGGAGTTGAATATGATTCCAAGTTAAGATTTGATTCTCATGTTGAACGGGTTTGTGGAGAGGCATCACGCAGCTTGGGTTTTATTATTAGACAAACGAAAAATTTTAAACAAATAAAATCAATACAAATTTTATACTATACTTTTGTACGGCCGAAACTCGAATACGCATCCATTGTCTGGTATCCTCAAACTTTTCATCATAAAATACAAATAGAAAAGGTTCAAAATAGATTCTTAAGGTATTTATATTTCAAAAAATACAAATCCTATCCAAATTACGTAACTACCAGAACGATAGAGCTCCGTAGGACATTTGAAACTTGGAGTTTGGAAAATCGCAGACAATTTAGTGTGTTAATGTTTGGTTATAAATTATTAAACAATATGATTTATGATTCTAAACTTCTTGCTTTGCTAAATTTCAAAATCCCTACTAGACCCTTACGACCGTCAGCAATTTTTGCTGTACATTCACAACCTTTTAAGTGTAATTCTCCTATAACAGTATTTTTGCAGCTTGCCAACCAAGTTATGTCGGTTACCGATTTAGATTTTGCTATGAATCTTTGCAACTTTACCAAATTATTAAACCAGCATTTTAATATAGTAAGTTGTTCTTAAAATATATAGATCAATCTTCATGGCTGCCTTCTCAGGCATTTAATTTGTCGCATTTGATATTCTGTTGTTAGGATGTATATTGTGTATATATATATATATATATGTGTATATTTATATGTATATTTCCTTGCATTTTTATATTGCTACTGTTTTTATATTTTTTTTGGTACATTCCCTTGTAATGAGGCAACGCCTGTTTGGGAATAAAATAAAATAAAATAAAATAAAATAACATGGCTAACATTAGCAAACATAGGTACAGATCTCAAAAACAGTCATTAGTGGTATCAATAGGATATGTCATGAAATTTAACTAAGGTACCTGCGGTATATATGGCCCAGCGGGTAATATAGCCCGAAGTCTAGATTGAACACATTATGCCATCTATCGACAAGCTGTCAAATTTAAATAGTTACTTACCATGTCACATAACTGCCCCAACAATTTCCCGCCATACCCGCCCACTCGTTTGTATGTAGCAGCCTGCTCAGTTTTAAGTACGCTGATGAGGAGTGATTTTGTAATTTTCCTGATTATTTCTACATCGTTTCTACACCACATCAAAATTACCAAGGGCTTCGTGTCCCATAAGAAGTATTGGTCAATTGGTAGGGTATTTGTGCATGCAGTAATGAATGGGTTCTACAAAGGGGTACCCCCGCTGGAAGCCACCCTTTTGTTAGGTTAGCATTTCGGTAAATATGGCCCGTTTTATTGGCAGGTTATATGGCCCACGGGCTAACCAACAAAACGCTATTGGAAAGTCTTCCTCTGACAAAATCGTGGAGGAATATTGGTTTTGCTCAGCTTGTGAGCAGGAGGAGCAACTGGACATGAGGTAATCCGAAAATGTAAATGTTGGTACCATGAGGTATGTGTTGGTCTTACAACTGACGAGGACTAAGCCTTCAAATGTTGTTAATTATACCACACTGAATGTCACTTTATGTTTTATATGTGTATTTACTTATCAACTTTGCTTTACAAAAATATACACTCCATATTTTACATTTTACTTGCATTTTAGCCTATGGGCCGTATAACCCGACTAGGTGGATAATATGGCCCAAATGCATTGTTTCAGTTTCCTATTTATATTTCGTATAATTTTGATTTTGAATGAATAAAACTTATTTGTATAATAGATTAATGTTTACTCTTCAATTTGACATAAAATCCATTCACATAAATAATATGGCCTACAGGTGACAAGCAATTTGGCCTTAGGTGGGCCATATATGCCGCAGGTACCTTACTTGGGAGTGAATATCTCAACTGATAGAAATCTAACACAAGAAGTAAACGCTTAAACAAACAAGTCGGCAGTTCTAACGGGATGCTTGAAGGATATAGCAGTGAGTAACAAATATATGAGAGTCGAAGATATGGTCAAAAAATATATGATATATGTTCGACCAATAATGACCTATGCTATAGAAACAGGAGCAGATGCTGTTGTTATTAAAAAGATCCTTGCAAACCACTGAAATGAAGATACATGGGAACATTACAGGAAATACCTAAGAGACCGAATTAGAAACGACCGTATTAGACAAATCTGTATCACCCAGGATGTGGTAAGATGGTCCCGGCAGTGCCGAAGAAAATTGGATATTACACGAATGGCAGATGACAGGCTAGTTAAAATAGCACGAGACCAAAAACCAAGAACACTGAGATCGTAGAATGACCGAAAAAGCGCTGGAAAGATAACCGGAACTCAGTTTCTCAAGATAATTGAAATGTCGGAATCAACAGGTCAATGACCTAAATAAAAAAGAAGAAGAAGATGTCTATAAAGAAATAATCTGATAATAGATATTATATGTAAGTTAAATACAAAAAATCTTCAACTTACGACTTTGCGTTAGGAGTATTATGCTTACATAGAAATTTGAATACAAATTCAAGTGATTCAATTATTAAGTATTATATAATAATAGTTATTTATGGTATAAGTGTATTACCTATATTACAAATAATTCACAAAAGAAAACAGGCCGAGATGGGTCATTTCTCTAGTGAATTATTTGTCATAACACAAACGTGCCATACAAAATTTTATCCAACAACTCAATAAATATCTAAAAAACATAAATTTTGTATTGACAATCGTGAAAACTCATAGTGACAAATTGGAAAGTACCGCGAGATCAAATACATTTATAATAGAGCCGCTTGTGATTCATGTTATACGTTTGGCAGTACTGAAGCGTATTGTCAGTCTATGTCAAATTGGAGGTTAGTAGGTTAAGCTTCGTTTGTTATTTGACACAAATCTCAACCTAAAAATCTCAAATTTGACAAAGATTGATAGTGTTACCAACAATACAGTAGTGAGTGACCTGGTTTTTATCTCACTAGTGGGTTATGGTTTAACTCACCAGTGGGTTATGGACCACTTTGGAGGTCTAAAATCGATTTAGTAATAGCCTTATAACTAGTTGTGGATAAAATAAGTTAATTTTTACTTGCACATATATATTATTAAGGTTCCTCCTATTCCCAGTAGTTTTAAGATGAAAAACAATTTTATGAATAAGAGATCCTGGTTTTCTGGCCTGTAAAAATATTAGCGCTTAGTTTTCTTAATGGATTTTATTACTATAAATTACCTCTTCAACAATTGACGAACAGACATTGGCTAACATACACATTTGTGCAGCTGCAAAGAACGACTTGGCTCCCATGAAAATAACATACAATTTGGGAAGAGAATGAAAAGTGCCTAGTATTACATGTTTGCTGAAGTAGAACAGCGGAACTAGCACAGTAAGAAATGTCTCTATAAAAATAAACAGCAACTGTGCAGAATAAGCGACGTTCAATTCTAAGCAAATTCTGCAAAGTTCTTGATGTATCTCTCTTATATTTTCCAAATCCTTTAAAATGAAATTTTCTTCGATGGCTCTCGTAGAAACCCTAAAATACAAAATATCATTCAAATATTAACTGAATTTGTTGTGAGTGGATATGCACCATGAACAAGTGCGTATCACGTTATATTCATTCATTTGTCCAAAGACTACAGTATAAATTCCAAACCACCCCTTCACCTTCTCATTGATTCCATCTTTGATCATCGACTGCGCAATTTAAAGAAAAAATGACATCCATGTCTTAGTGAGTCTATTGGATAAGCACGTACTCGAGATTTATTATTAATTTATGTTTGTGTCGATTGTACCTTTTGAACTGTCACCTAAATTATTTGGGTGGGCTGGAATTGTAAAAAGACTACAATACTCTGAATCAGTTAATTATTCTTTGCATGTATATCTTTTTATGACCACATATAGTGAATACGATGGAAAAAGTCACATGAGTTGGTGTAAAAAATTCTTTAATCCTTGTCTTACTAAGTAACATATAATGTAAACAAAGAAGTATAAGTGACACCAATATAAGCTATACATTTTATTATTTAAATGTAATAACAACAAATATTATATTTTAATCCTACTCATGTACTACTTAATTTGACAAAGAACTATTTCCTTTTATATTCTGTAAGATACATTTAGTAGAGTCTTCGAGATTGGATGTTATTGAACTATTGAACACTCACTGTGTTTATGTCTAATTCGTGGTTTTTTAAATTACATCTCTGTGATTATTGAACTTACTTAGTCCTTGTGGACGGTGGAGTTTCGATACTATCGGGATGATATACGGGGAAATCAAAAATAAACATGATCGCGGAAGTCATTGAAAAGAACAAACTTGCGTAATCTGCAGCATGCTTTTTGATGTCACGGAACAGTCAATTTTTTAAAATTTAAAATTCTCTTTCAACTACTTGTTTAACATCCCATTGTTATTTTAATGCTACCTATCAATTTAATGTATAAATTTGATTTAAAGTACATATTTTTGCATAATTATGTAGCTGATGATTAGATTGTTAGTAACAGTTAGTTGTAGTTCAAATGTACTTAGTTTTATAAAGTGTAGTGTAAACAGAATTGTTCATGGATTCCCGCAATCAAGTTTATTTTTCAGCTCCCGGTAGTTTAACTGTTTTAATATAATAATTTAATATCAATGCCACAACGGCTTGCGAAGATTTTTCAAAATAAGGATATAGTAGAGCAGCACATATAAGTTTTAATTCCATCAAACATTTTTATCTATATTTGCTCTTAACTTTTAAAATATTCTTCAACATAATTTTTGATAATGTTTGAACTCTATGCAAGCAGGGTTATTAATTTAGCTGTACAAAATATCTTGAAACTGAATTAGAATTCCAAGTTTTGTTATGCTTAGGTTCTGTTGTTTGACACCTTTGAGTTCCTAAAAGTTAATATAATAAATGCCGTTCCACATGTGTCTGATAATGAATACCAATCTTTTTTTAAGAGTTCTATTATAATTACAACAATTTATACACACGTTCTGGCAAAAGTTTCTGGGTCTCTTGTGTCGAGTATTGGGGTTGCTTTGTGATTGTGGTTGGAGTTTGGAGTGAGTGATTGTGAAGGGGTAGACGGCAATCTGGTTACTTAGCTGAGACGACTAGTATTGGTGCTTAAGCTTAAGGTAGCATCTTTTTAATAATTGTCTCCGGTATAATTTCTTCTTTCAGTGCTTGTGTCCTGAAAATGATACCAAACTTTCTGTCGTTTGTTAATATCTACTTCAGTTATCAGAAATTTAAGGTGGTGAAAAACTATCGCATTATTTGTGCGCTACTTCGTCGTCCTTCACTATTTGATACTACATTTAAATATTAATTTTAAATTTTCATGTCAAGTTTAGCAGCTGCGGCTACATTTTTATATTTAAGGTAGAAATATGTAGATACATGATTTACTTTCTTACTATTCCAAAACACTCCGTTAATTACCACACAATCAAAATATTCTTTTTATATGTAAATATTGGAAGTTTATTTTTGTAAAGAAATACATAGAAAACATTTTGCAAAAGAAATATTTTATTTTACCGATTGTAAGGAAATGGAGCTGGATATTGGAACAAGAATGAACTCAGAAAAGGACAGTAGTGATATAACGCTCTATTTTTCACCACCTTGTAGTTTCGGTAACTTTTGGTTAAATCAAGATCCAACGGTATTAAACAGCAATTCAACTCTGGTCATCTGCCTTCTTAAGATATGCCACGTTTAGTCTCTCTTGCACGTTGTTTGACGTGTTCTTGATTTATCTCAGGCCTTCTTCAATTTGTTCTGTTACGATCCAGTGGACTCTTGAGTTATCTTCAAGGTAAGACATAATTATGCTGTTCCTGGTGCGAATGTTATATCGTGGCAAGCCGAAACCACGCTTCTCACTAGAAATTCAAGCATGTGCGCTTAACTTTGATCTTCAGGAAGATTAGTTGTCATTTTGCTTATATTCATAGTAAATTATTCAAAACAATATAGGACATTTAATAATAATAAGATATAAGAAAACGGGTAGTTAAAACAACATCTGTTATTTCTATACTTCAAGCGTTATGAAATATAATTTAATTGTTTTGAGCAGTGTAGTTTGTTTTCAGCGAACCATTCCTTGTTGATTTATGAAATTTCACTAATTTTAGTTTTATTTCATTGTATTAATTTGGTACCTTTAGCAGCGCTTAACTCATTGATAGTAAACGGTTACGATTCTTCTAATATTGTACTTGCACACCTCTAAATTCAACAGTTTTTCGTATATTCGAGTTTATAAATAAAAAACAATTTGATCATCGTAAAATTCGTTATTTAAAGATATGACGAACAAACATTGTTAAAATGCTAATTAAAACTTTCGACCTTCGAATACAACAAATATCAAGTTTGAAAATTAAAAAAGTACGCATTCTTAGCAAAATTTCTTTCTTTCCAGTAAAATCTATGCAGCAAGGTATCCGGACTCTTAGAAAATGCCAAAACCAGAACAAGAAATATTTGAACATTTAATGTAATTTGGAAGTAGGACATTTTTCTATACCTATTCGTTTTTTATTGTTTTTGTCTGATTTAATTTGTTACTAGATTTCATTTACTACTACTTTTCTTGTTACTTCCCTCATCTGAAAGACGAAGGAAGTATTGTAATCACGAAAAAATCACCTTCCCAGATTTCTTCAGATCTTCACGTTTCAGGGTCCCTGTATGTCTGTATGTCTGTCTGTCTGTTGGCGGTATAACTCAAAAAATATTTGTCGGAGAAAAACGATATTTTGCATACACATTATATATATATACCTGGAATGAAACCGGTAAAATTTCAGACAAATATATACAGGGCGAGCACCTTAAAAAAATAAAATTTTGTTTATTTTTTATTCAATTTCGTAATGGATAGAAGTAATCATTTGTACATAGTGCAGGCTTTATTCTTACCAAAAATGGAAGCCAGTAGATACAGAATACATTTTTTACAATACAAAAACGAGAAGTTGATGCTTTGTGGCGCATGTAGAAATTGCACGGTTCGTTAAAATCCCGGAGAACGTCGTGGCTGTACATGCGTTTCGCATGCCGTTCGCATTCGACCACCGGTAACTTTTTTTTATTTGAAAATTTATTTAATTTATTAGAAACGTGAAGAAAGTTTTACTCTTAACTTTTAAATTAGGCCGGGAGCCGCATAATGCACAAATCTTTTCGCGAGGCTATCAGTCTGAAAATGGAGGCATTTTATGCATACATCGCATATACAAGCATAGTTTTGAATATTTGTCGATGATCCTTAAACTAGTGGAAAGCTTATTCGTTCTACATTCAGATGATATCAAATTACTCTCAAAACTACTTTTAACAACTGCTACAGAAATTGTTTAAATAAAGTGTACGAGGAATTTGAGGGATAAACTTTAGCATCGACGTATTTTGGAAACGATTACAGATAAGTGTATATATCCTGCATATGACGTGTTTAAAAAGAAATAAATAAATTTTTAGTGAAAGAATGATCTGCATTGGTTTATTGATGTAAAAATATAATTAATTTTCCATTGTCTGATTTAGGTAGTTGAAACGCACTCGCACACGAAACTTAAAACATGCCCGGCGCCGGCGTGAAGGTTAAGCCTGCTGAAACGGAACGATATCAACAGGTCTTCGTAGCGTTGTTAAAAATTGGTGAACCCGCTTTTTTCGCAATCGCTAGCGCCGCGGTTCAAATCCCTCCGGTACCGGATTTTTTTTTATTTGAAAATTTATTTAATTTATTAGAAACTTGAAGATATTTTTACTTCTAACTTAATTTTATTTTTAAAATTATTTAGTGTCACAATGTCGACGAGGAAAGTTCTGAGTAAAGCCATTTACAGATTTTTTTCGTGTTTCTGTTTCTTGTGTCAACAATGGTTTTTATTTTCCACCCATGTTTTTACTTCCCTCGTCTGAAAGACGAAGGAAGTATTGTAATCACGAAAAAATCACCTTCTGAGATTTTTTCAGATCTTCAAGGTGCCTAGATGACGAAAAAGAGGTTTTCTTAATTTCGTCTCTCTGTCTTTCTGTCTGTCTGTCAGTCTGTCTGTCTGTCTGTTTGTCTGTTGGCAGTATAGCTCAAAAACTATTTGTCGGAGAAAGACGATATTTTGCATACATATTCTATATCTACCTCGCATGAAACCGGTACAATTTCATACAAATATATACAGAGCGAGCACCTTAAAATAATAAAATGTTTATTTTTGTGTTAATTTTGAAATAAAAAGAAGTAATAACTTTAAAATAGGTCAGGCTTTACATTTGCCGAAAATAAGACTCAACCGATACAGGTTAATGTCACAAAAGAGTAAAAACGTTTCAACTGCAGTTACATCCACTGCGGAGATGCGGTTACGATCGCTATGCAGGTGCGGCGGGTTCAAACCCCGGTGGGTTACGTTTTTTTAAATTTGCAAATTAATCTAATTCGGGCGAGGGAAGTTTGTCGTGTTCTAAGTGTTTTAATGTGCATTTTAACGGTATTTGTTTTGAGATAAAGAACGTCAAGAAGCTTAAATTGGTTTCTATGTTCAAATGTGAACGGTTGAATTAAAGGGTATGAAGTAAGATATCATAAGGAAGGTCATTAAGTAAGCTCTTTTCAAAAATACTAAAACGTACAGGCTTTTGGAATTACCGATATTAAATTCGTAAATTTTAAGCACCCAATATACAGCATCAATACCCAGAGGAAAAATGATTAACTTTAGATCCACACAACTTGATATGACAATGATTTTCAGTTCGACGCAGAAATTTAAGTTACCTAACTATTTATACTTTATAGGCTATCATAGAAAGATGTAAATGCGGAGAAAAATTATTGTTTTCAGTGGTACCATAGCGTTTGTTGATAGCAATTTATCGCATCTATACATATATAAAAGAAAGTCACAACCCTGACTAATCAACGCAGAGCCGTAACCACTGGCACTACGAACTTGAAATTTGGGTGGAAGGTTCAATTTGTTACGTAAGGTAGTGCTAAGAAAGGATTTTTTGAAATTCGATCCCTAAAAGGGTGAAAAGGGGTAAAATGTGTTTTCGCGAATTCCTCAATATCTTTTACACCCGATAAGATATCGACTTGGTGTATACTTGCAAAGATTTTCAATGCAAATACTTGGAAACGTATTTAAGGATTTTGCCCTAATCAACCCCTAAAGGTGTAAATATGGATTCGGGGGGAATTAAAGAACCCATCGTATCTCCTATGTTTATTGAGTGAGAACATTCTTTTTCTGGCACATAGATGTATCTTTAAACTATTTAAAAAGTGGTTTAAGGAATTTTAAAAAAATTACCCCTAAGAGGGTAAAAAAGGGTAAACTGCTTTTTCACGTATTCCTCAATATCTCTTAGACCTAATAAGATATAGACTTGGTGTGTGCTTGCATAGGTATCCATGCAAATTTCTAAAAACATATTTCAGGATTTTCCCCTAATCAACCCTTAAAGGTACGAATCTCTATTCGGGGTGAATTATGAAACCCCTTGTATCTCCTGTCTTTGTTGAGTTAGAATATTATTTTTTGGCATATAGATGTGTTTTTCAAATCTTTAGAAAGAGGTTTTAGGGTTTTTTTACATTTCACCCCTAAATTCTACCCGCGAGGGATGAAAGGGGATAAACTGCGTTTTCACGAATTTTTCAATATCCTTTATCTAATAGACTTGTCTGTCTGGGACGCTGATCCGTCCGGGACGCTGTTTCAGCAGCCAAACCGTATGAGATAGAGAAAAAAGTTATGAAAGTTATATGTTTGGAATGGTCATGTCAGGTCAGGAACCGAATTTCAGTCACGTGATACTTCCGGTTTTCGAGAAATCACAAAAAGACCGTTTTTCAAATAGAACGCGTATTAAATAAAAACTGTTTCGGCCGCCAAACGTAGCTGCGACCCTCTGCGCCTTAAATCCTCGATCGGTTAGGCAACCACTTTGACACCTTCCAGGTCTGGGTGGTTGCCTAACCGATCGAGGTTTGAAGGCGCGTTAAATGAGACATTTGTCTCACTGGACTGCTAGTCGCTTATAATAAAATATGAAAATTTTTGAAATTCCATCTCCAAGTGGTGGAAACGGATATCCTGCTATAATTTATGACTACAACATTTAATAAGTACATAGATTTTTGATTTTATCTAATTGTTACACTAAAACTATAGTTTTATCAATGTATACAAGGGTAACGACAATTATATACACATTTCCAGGGGGATGTGAAGAATAAAAGGGTTGAGGAGAACTTTTTTCGGAAGAATATTGTTTCCTTTTTACCTACAATATTGTTTTCCAGCCTTTGTTAGTTTAGTGTATTGAGTGAGGGGGAGGGGAGGGGACTCCAGAATTGATTTAAGATTTAGAAGAAGAAACAAACATTTGTAGTCCGTACGAAGAACGGGCATCTTGCTAGCGTTCTATATTTGTACATTCAAAATCGTTGAGATAGGTGGTACTTTACACTATATCAATTATTACGACATAGCAACAAGCTTTCGTCTTCTGTTTGGCAATACTGTTGGTGGCGTCGAGCTCTATAGCTCAGTGGTTACGCATTCTGCCTACTGATCTTAGGGTAGATAGCGCGATCCCCGATCCCGGTGAGGTTTTTAAAAATTTAAAAAATTGCGGATGAAAACCTCTACAAAATGCCATCATTCGGAAGTGATGTAAAGCCGTGGGTCCCATGTTACTACGATGTGTAGCATGTAAAGGATCCCTTGCTAAAGTTAGTCTCGGCAAAATTCTAAGTAGGGTTAAAGTAGTTGGTACTCTGCATGCCTACACCTTATCCATGAGGTTAGCAAAAAGGGCCTATAAAGGCCTACTTCCTGACATCAGTCTCCCTACAACTGATACTAACTACTAACTAACTGTTGGTGGCACTGTCAGTCTATGTCATATTCGCAGTTAGCAGGCTAACCTGCTAACCTCGAATTTGTCACTGACTTACAATGCCACCAACAATACACTTCAGTACTGCCAACCTCAGAACATCAACTGGAGTTGCTTATTGCGCTTCAGTACATACAAACGAGTTCTACTCAGGTTGGTTACGTTTGGCATTTAATGTCACTTTTTTATATAAATTTAACATTTCACATTTCTATATAAAATGCGATAAAATAGGATACGGACGCTTTAAGCACAGAATAATAATAACCAGAAGGATATCTCGTATTACCTGACCGCCGGCCCCTCATAGCCTTGAGACGTTTCTACGCTGAAATTCTACCCCGAAACGGCAAGTGTAGGTAGCGGCTTTGGGGAGAGCCCATGGAATAGAGCAAAGTTGAAATGTAAAGACACCAGCGTCCCAGCATAACCTTATGGTGTGCTGGTGTCTTTACATTTCAACTTTGCTCTACAAAGGCTCGAGGTCACCCGTTGTCGGCGTCGACATCAATGCGGTTGTGTGGAAGATATCCTTCTGGTTATTATTATTCTGTGCTTTAGGTATGTGGTTTTACTGAACTCGTGTGGCTGATTAAGTAGGTACTCGCAAACGCTCGTACTCAAACCAGCTCAGTAAAACACCACTTTTCTAAACTAGTTGCGTAATGTGCTATTATTATTAGTACGTTTGGTTCTTGTACTTATAATAAATAACGGCTTGCATACTATTTAGTAATTCGCAGGCCTGTACTCTTATTAAAATCGTTAAAAACCCTTTTTAAAGAAGACTTACTTTTTAAAAAACGTTGGTACTTCGTTTTCTGTCGAAGGCGCAATACTGCATATTCTCCTGGAGTAGTTACTACTTATCCGTGACAATCGTATATTTAGCCAGCTAAATCTTTGTTTCAGTAGCAAAACCATTGTAATAAACTGCAGTTCTCCAAATGCTGTTATAAAGGGAGCGGTATATGTAGTAATATTTAAGATCGATTCAACATTAACTGTTTCAAGAAATGCTATGTAATTCAGGATAATTAGTGAACATACAATTGCAGAAGTTAGTACACTTGTTACTATTACAATTTTCCTAGTTTTGCCATAACTTTTATGAACTCTGACTTGGAGATTGGATTCTAGCTGTTCATCAAGAATTGAAATTGCTTTGATAAGAGCGATAATCTATAAAAACAATTAAATGTGTATATCTAATTTAACTACAAATATGTCTCTCACCTTTTTCTTAAAAACGCACCCAAACGTTATGCTTACAATTATACTACTTGTGCTTAAAAATATGTGTAGAGTATCTATAATGGTCATGACAAAACCTTTATCCGAATTAGGCCTCATATCAATGGAAATAAAGAAATTGACACTTAAAAGACCGATTAGTACGATGCTGTAGAGAACATTTAATTTTGACGTGGAGTAACGATTATTATATATACTGAAGGGTGCTAAACCAAATAATTTTGTTGTATAGAACATTGGCAAGAGAGCGAAATAAATATTGCTGTTAGTTGACATGTTCTTCAATATTAATTTTGCTTTAGTAGGTATATTGATGAACCTGAAATGTACAGGCAATTACTATAATTTTAATAGAAAACAATGTTGTTGAGTTACCAAATTCAATTAGACTGGTCACATTGAAGTGTTTCGTTACAAATTAAAAACTGCAGCGAACAGAAAATACACTTATAGCTTCACTTAACACCGACTGCTTTGTTTGTTTGTGTGAATCAAGTGAAGTGATTTTAGAAAATCATTAGATATTTACGATTTACTTTATTATTTAAAATAGAACAGACTTGAATAATTTATCAAGCTGATTAGCTTATTTATAAACATAACTATCGCGTATCTTGTCTGTCAGGTAATAAAATGTCTATTTTTCCATATACTCATTAGCAGACTGACAGTTGACTAAAAATAACTTTTTGTTACGTGGATGTACAAGGTCTGTTCTGTTAATTTCGGTAATAGCAGGCCATGGATGACAATAAAAAATATCTAGATAAAGTTCATTCTTTTTACAGTTTTCATTTGTAACTTTGAGAGGTTGGGTTTAAACCGCATAGAGAGACAAATCTTTGACTCTTCGCCTAAGACGAAGGAAGTATGTATTGTAATCCTGAAAAAATCACCCTCCAAGATTTCTTCAAATCTTCATATTCAGGGTCACTAGATGACGAAAAACATGTTTTTCCAATTCCGTCTGTCTGTTTGTTCATCTGTCTGTCCGTCTGTCTGTTCTTTGGCGGTATAGCTCAAAAACTACTTGTTGGAGGAAGACAATATTTTGCATGCGGATTAATTGTCTACCTGGCACGAAGTCGAATATACTTTCGGTCAAATATATACAGAGTGAGCACCTTAAAAAATAAAATTCTCCCTATTTTCGTGTTAACTCAAGAACTATTATTAAATAAAAATAATGTTTTGCATATAGCTCAAGTTTTTACCCTTGACGGAAATCGGCATCCTTTGGGAGCAGTACATACAGGGTGGACTTCTTAAAAATATTTTTTTCCTTTGTTATTTTCAAAATTTAAAGTTTCAAAACTTTAACTAGCAAGGGAAGTTCCAAGTAAATCTATTTACCATGTTTTATAAATTTTGTTGTTTACTAGACCATTCTAGAGGTGCAACGGAATGCCTTTTGGGGATGATTTTCTACAATTATAAAAATTTAGTAGTAGCTTTCGGAGACCATAGTCTTTCGTTATCCACAGTTAATTACTATTTTCGAGAACTTAAACGTGTTATGTGTTTATCTGTGTTTCTGATAAATACACGATTTAAGAGGAAGTGTGGAGAATTTATGTCTCCATTGTTATTATAGAAGCTAATTTAACATAATAAACTTTTTTGAGATATGTATGTCAATAACTAGAAACGGTACAATTGTTATTTACGGTAGTTGATTCTTGTAGGCCGTCAGGCTGAGTGGGGTCTTTTCTCGAATAAATTATGTGTAATAATAGAAGCTTCATTTAACATGATAAGATTCACCTGAGCTAATCTCCCAGAGGGCGGATATAAGCCGCCATCCTGAAGATATTAGCGCAAAAATCGCGCCGCGGCGACACTTAATTTAATTAAATAAAAGAAATCTAGACCACCCCGTGGATTACTAGCAAACGCCGTCAGTTCCGATTTTCAAAACAACATCATAAATAGCCAACAGGGACCGGCCTGCAATAAAAACACGCCGGCACCTCGACCAAGGGCCAACATGTGCGTTGCAGCAGATTCTTAGAAAACAGCACCTCGGCAAAAATAATGCATACACAAGAAGCTCAATGACGCGGCCAATTAAATAAGAAAACCCCTAACGTCATTAAAGGATAATCGGCTTTAAAGAATTAGCCATCGCTAATGACCCAGCACCAGGAGCGTTTGTCTAAAGCAAGAAGTACGTTAAACTGAAAGACCACGGGCACGAGCCGAAGTGCGAGCAAATAAAAGCCGAAATATTAAAATAAACTTATTAAGCGTACGGAGCTCAAGCGAGGTAACAAGAAGCATACGAAAATAGCACCCCCAAGACCCTGGGCGAGTTTTAGAAATCGGAGCGACTCTAAAAGAACGAACACGCAAAAATTATAAACAAATAATTTTTAAATCTTTCGCGAACCCCGGCCGCGTGTCGGAAAATTCCACCAAAGACATCACAACAAAGGAATTTGACAGACACGGGCGTTAAGCCAGGTAAAGGAATTAAGACGCATCTCAAACGCGAGGCGAACCCCGCAGGGAATTCAACTGCGACCTGGATTAAACGCATCGACGAACCACGAAAATTAATTAGATACATATATCGCGACCGGATTAAAAGCACCGGCGAATTAAGAGTAAGGTAGTCGAGTTGGGTGTCATTAGAAGTGCCGTCAGGATACTAGTGAGCCACATTAAAAAAACCCCCGCTCGAAAATAAGGACACAAAACGCGAAATTAATAATAAATTAAGAAGCAACCCCCGGAAGCAAAAGCAGCGCGTCCAACCTCAAACAACGGCCGCCCGGGAGAAAACGGTGGGAGTAGAAGCCCTTTTAAAAGAAGCATCCGCAACCAGAAGATTCATTCGATAGAGGGAAACTTCTCGAATCATCCTTCTCTCCAGCTTAGACCCTCGGTCACTAGAAAGCCAAACCTTCTGCTCGATCCTCTTGATCGCAGAAGTCGACTCCGTGACTCCGTGTGCCTGCTCGATTCTCTTGATCGCAGAAACAAAGGGTGTCCGAATCGCCGCCGCGGATCGCCGCCATCAATGTCCGCCTACACCCGGAGGAACGTCCAGCCCCAGGTCCTGCCGCCCCCAGACCATAGCGTTCCTCGCCACCTACGCTGCACCGCTTTCTCCACGCCGCGAACCGCGTCCAGCCAGGATGCCACAAAAGTAAGCCCTGGACAACCACCCCGGACGTTACGTTAGCCAGACCGCCGCCCACGGCACCGCCGCCCTCCCAGGTACGAGTTAGACTCCAAACCCCTCACACTTTCTTGTTTTCTATTCCAGCACTCAGGAACTGCTGGAACGCCTCTTCGGGCCAACGCCGCCCAGTTCTCCCGTGGCTACCCTCCTCTGAGAGGCCCGGCTGAGCCGCCGTCCCCCAGGTGCCCAAGCCACCGCCTCTACGGAGACGCCGTCCCCCAGCTGTCCCCGCACGCCGCAGCCCGGAGACATTCCCACCGGACGAGCCGCCTACGAGGCCGCAACCCCGGAAGATCGCCCGCCGCTTCGCGTGACCCAAGTCCGCCTCACCTGCCGCCCCCAACTCTTGGGAGTCGCCTTCTTCCTGAGTCCAGAGGAGAAGGCCGAGTTCGAGAGACTGTGGAAGGAGACCAGGCCAGAGGCCGACCACCGCTTCCCGCTGCGCGAAATGCAGCTGACCCCACGCCGCCCCCGAGACGCCACCGACCGCTCCACCGCCCGCTCCACCGAGGGAAGGTTTGTTACGAGGGGAATCCATTATGTATAGAAAAAGGAGGTTATCAATTCGAGTATCTGCTATAACATTTCTATTAGATCGATTATATTCAGTTTGGTCCATTTTTTAATAGTTCAGTTGTTTTATTTTTTCCTTACTTTACTGCCAATGCTGTTAATGTATTTGTAATGTTTCAGTATTAAATCTACCACAATCTACTTTCTTCATTCGAGTCGCGAATCAAAAAGGTTGTGAGTTGAATTATAGTTCGTTTGTGTTGCATTTTGTATTGTTGTCAATATTTCAATTTTATATTTCCTTGACATAGCCCCATCTCTTGGCTGCAGGTAGACAAGTTACCACACTGTTAATATCCCCTCCGTATTTAAATTAAATAGATATTTAAAAACAAGACCTGGACGACTTTATGTAGCTGTTTGTGTTGAAAAAATTAGTGTTATTGAAAAACTGCGTAAGGAAAATCAGAGTAAACCTGCGCCGTTAAACTAAAGTAACATTTCCAGTTGTGGATTAAATGCAAAATTTTCAGGGTTCAACGTCTCCTATAACCTCCTTAGTTTTGGCTCCATGTTTTTGAAACACCTTGTACATTCTAAACATATTAAAAAATTTCGTTGTTGTAAAAATTAGAAATGTGTCGGGTTGGCGTCTTTCTTCAAGGCCACTGAAGATGACGGCTTAGCTGTCGAAATACGTATTTAGCGGTTGTTAAATATTTGTGTGGTTAGGGGTTTTTAACGAATTGTGTCATATACTGAGAATTCGTTTCATATATTCTTATAAAATTAGATTTTTGCAGTGTGAACACCAAGTATGTGGTGTAATTTTGTAATAAATTTGAAGAGAAAATAGTGCGTTTTGCTGTACTGTGAATAGTATAAGCGTAAGCAGAAGTACGAGGTAAGTAACCATTTATTTGTTTTATTTTATATCTTTAAAAATTGCACTCTCACAATAAATACTTCTAAACAATAGTGGACAGCCGTTGTCTCTTATGGTAGGTTCTTCCGGGTTATGCCGTGGTCGTCGATTAATGCTTGACGTTTTGCTGCTCATGCTGTCAGCCCCTTGAGAAGTTTTCTAAAGACCGATGTAGGTGTCACATGCTCCGGGTTATATACCGAGGAGTCGTTATGGTTGGCTGTAAATCTTGTATGCTATTGGAACTTGTAATTCCGCTTGGTTGCTTAGGTGAAACGATTCGATTGGCTTTACAGAGCTACCTTCTACTTGTTACTGAGGTGGTAACCGTCTTATCGATTGAAGTTGTTCAGATTTTTAATACTCTCTAGGGAATTGCGAATAACATGAGCGTAGCATTTTGTATTTCTGGCTAGTATGTTTACGGAGTCGTAATTTATTCTGTGGTTTCTGGTCCTAACAAGTGTTCTGCGATGGTTGAGTTTTGTGTATTTTCAAGTAGTGTGTGGCTCTGCTTTCTTTTATTCTACGTTGGACGCTTCCTCCTGTTTGCCCGATGTAAGATTTGCCACAGGTATACCTGAGCTTGTAAACAACTTTTGTCTGTAGCTTGGGCAAAGAATCTTTTCTGGAAGGGATCAAGTGTTCTATCTTTCTCATTTACCAGAGCGGGCCCCAATGCTTTTTCTTATCTAATAAGACCTGTCTTATTGTATCCGTTACTACGGCGATGAAGGGCTACTACCACGGCATAACCCGGAAGAACCTACCATTAGTGTTCTATGTAGTTGATACTTCAGTTTATACTTTATTTGAGAACATTTACTTCGTATAGTTCCAAAAATAGACTGAGTACCATTTCAGTCAAGCTATTAACGTGTTATAAAAGAAAATGAAATACGTTATTGCGACTGTGTTTGTTGTACACAAAACATAAACATTTTCTTCTAATGATGAATTTATCTTAAAATAATTTTTGGATAAATACACATACGAGTATTATTGTAAGTTTGCCAAGCAGTTATTATAGATAGTTATAAACAAAGATAGTCTATTATATTCTGTTCATAAATCACATATATTTAAAAAAAAATAGGTGTGTCTTATATAATGGTTTACAGTATTTTGGACTACAATAGTCTTAGTTCAGGTAGTTCCAACAGCAATTATATATAATTACATCTAAAATCTTATCAAGATTTGCAACAAAGGTGAACAGTAATTTGTTGCATATATTTTACTTATGACAGACAGACGTGTCGCCTATTGTTTAAGGTGAATATTGAAATTCCAGAAATATACCCCATTGTTAATCATCGATATAATGTCAGTTTAAAAATGTAGTTATAATAACATGTGTGAAATGTGATGTATTCCAAATTATTGACTTCCTTTTTTGAATAATTTGTATAACACTAGAGACATAAGAATGTTCGTAGCTAAAATACTTGTCTAACGTTTTCCCTTGAAATTAACCTTTTACATTTGAAAATCAGCTTTATTGAAATTAAAACTGTTGTCATATTTTACTTATTCATTTTAAATTTTATATTTATTGCGAAGGCATATTTCCGACTTTTAACAGCTTAACAGTATACTATGAAAAAGGGTTTTTTATACTGACAGTCACTTCATCTATTGAATTGTGTATTTGATTACTATTAATTGTTAAGTACTTATATCGTGTGTTCCAAAAACAACTCATTCGCAGCAAACCATGATCAAATTGAAGTTTGCCGTAACTTGAGATATACCCATTGATGCAAATGAACTACCACGTCAGAGAGAACTAAATTACATCTTGACCTTGAATTATTTTCCTAAAAATATACGAAACACTTAACAAAATCCATTTTTATTGACCGTTATGATTATTACACTCGTTGTTGTTGTGTCATCTTATTTTCCTTTTTGCTTGATACAATTAAACTTAATTCAGTGTAAACTTTTACCTGTCGCAGTGACAGATGTGTTCATAAACTAATTGTAATCTGACATTCACCTACAGAATTAAGTTAAGACATGACTAGATTTTCTATCTTTCTTTCCAAGGCCTACCCTAAATGGTTTTTTTTTTGGAACACACGATACTATAATTCTAATCATTTACCTAGAAATTTATTTATAAGTTGTCGATTTAATGTATTCTATTATCATAAACGATAGTTTAAATGCATATACTTTTGAATATTATTTGCTTGCTTTTAAGTGTTTGTGCCATCTGGAGTGTTATACCGATGGGGCCACAATTATATATAACAGCAATAAGATAACATGAACAAGAAGATAACACGTATTGCTTGAGTAAGAAAGAGATAAACATAGTAGCAAATATTCGAGTAGGCCTGACGCCTATTTTAATTATGACAGATGTCAACCAAGCATGCCTACTAAAATAATTTTTTCGTATGGTCATCTCTTTCTTACTCAAGCATTCTATTTTGTTGTTCATGTTATCTCATTGCTGTTATACCAGGTGACTATAAATGATTGTGATTTTTTAGGTTGGCACTGCTTATGTTGGTGGCACTGTAAGTCTATGTCAAATTCGAGGTTAACAGGTTAGGTTTGCGTCAGTTTTGACACAGAATGACGCAAAACCTAACCTGCAAACATTGAATTTGACATAGACTTACAGTGCCACCAACATAAACAGTGCCAACCTAAGAAAAAAAATCACAATCATTTATAGTCACTCGGTATATAATTATGGCCCCATCAGTATACCATTTAGGGAATGTTTCCCATTGTTGAACCTGACGCCCTTACTAACGCATTGACTTGAACTCACAATTCACTCAAGATCTTCTAGTTACAGTACAATTGCTAATTCAAATACGATACATTTTAAACACATATATACACCGTTTTCATAGTTAAGTCGGAACTATTACTAACTTCGTTATTATTGGAGCTACAAAGTCAGTTAGGTAGGCAAAGTAGTAGTATTTTTTTATCAATTACGATGGTGAAAACGGAATCAAAATATAATATGGCGTTTGCGAGTTATGTTAAAAAGTTTTATTTTTTCAAATGGGACACTCAGTATACAACATTCACAATCGATAGGAAGTTGAATTCTGAACAAAAAGTGTCCTATGACCTTTCATCCTAATGTCAAATTCGTCAAGGTGGCTATGTTAGCGGCAACTTTGCCTTACCATAAAATAGAAATTAAGAAGAATATCCATGAAGTGAAACAATATCGTTTACTTCAAATTATTCTATGAACTTAAAAAAAACAAAATTCAAATTAGATGCTCAAAAACATCACCTTCTTGCTCCAAGCAATTTTGAGCCCGCTTGTAAACGCTCCTTGTGGTTCTTCTTGACATAACTCGCGAACGCCATGTTTGATTTTGATTCCGTTTTCACCATCGTAATTGGTGAAAAAAATACTACTACAGTATGGCTATTAATTTATAGTACTGAAAATTTCAAAGTTTTTCACTTAAAATAATATGTAATAATAAATTAACACTTAAGTATTAGCTTTACGAATAACATGTTCTAAGTGCCCTCCATTACGTTGGAAGCACAGTTCGTTTTTGCATATTTGTGGCCATATTTGAAAATAGAGGTTGTTGCATCTGTCGTGATTTTCGTTGGTATCCACTGGTTTTTTTTTCGTCCAGCTTTACTTCTTCCTTGGTGTAGCACACTTCCAGTTCTTTTAAATGTGGTTATAATGTTCAATACAATAGCATTACTTGGTGCCTGTTTATTGAAATGCTCCGAAAATTGTTCGCGGACGAATTTAATGGTTGGACCATTTTGTCTACCTAAACCGTATGAGCGAAAATAATGCTTAACTAAAAAGTTTTTTTCTTCAGTAGATAACATTAGTTACGAACTTGCAAACATATTAGTACATCTAATCAAAACCAAACGTCATTGTTTATGTCAAATAACAGTGTCAATTGTTAGAGGTTTAAGCAAAAGTAGGTCTACCGTTTCAGTACTGTAAATTAATAGCCATACTGTACTTTGCCTACTTAATTGACTTTGTAGCTCTAATAATAAGGAGATTAGCATAGTGCCGACGTAACTATGACAACCGTGTATATAGCTAAATTCCGATTAAAAATATATCCTTTCATCTTCTTCACTCGTAAGTACATCAGTGAGAATCTTTATAAATTCATAAATAAAATATACAAGATTCTGATTATTCTCAAAAACCTTTGATATTTACATTTTATTTAAAATTTTGAACAGCACAGCTTTTATAACTAAAAGGACTATTGTTTACAAGTTGGCAGTTATAAATTAAATAGTAACTTCGCTGAGATGTAGAACAAAATTGCTGAATAGATTTCTTCTAGGGATGGACGTATGACATGAAAACAGTCGTGTCACGCCTGGTCACGTCGTGAAAGTGACTAATATTTGAAAATCGGGACGTGAACGTGAGTGAAAATTTCCATGACGTGATTCACGTTTCACGTTAAATATTTAGTAACGAATAAAAGATTACAGGGTGCCCCACCCACTCGCTGCCCAACCCATGTGGGAGATCTAGAGACGGAGATGCGCATGCGCATCTGTGTTGTGGTGTGAGTGTTGTGTGTACTATGTACAGTCAATGGCGTCCTGCCTGGGAATTAATAATTATTTCTATTCTAAGGTTCTATTTAAGACAGCCAGGACGCACGGACGCAAGAAGTGCTTGCAATATCTCATAAAACGCTGGCTTCGCATACGCCTGTCCTTCGAATTCGGTCACCGGTAATATTTTTTTTAGTTGAAAATTTATGTAATTTATTAGAAACGTGAAGATATTTTTACCCCTGGCTTATTTTGATTTTTAAAATTATTTATGTCCACTTACGAAGGAAGTTCTGGGTAAAGCCTTTTACAGATTTTTATTGGTTTTAAAATTGAACATTCTATTCTATCTGAATTTGAATTTTGAAATAAAAGCTGCGGGTCACGCCGTGAACGTGAGTGAACGTGTGCGTGAGCGTGCGTGAACGTGAGTGTTTAAAGCAAGTGTGAAACGTGCGTGAAGTGAGTGAATACTCACTCACGCGCCGATCTCTACTTCCTTCTAATTCATTTTAGAGTCGTAGGTTTTCTATTAACATTAGTAGAAGAAATTGCTGTAACTACTTAGCTACCTGTTTATAAAGCGGCCAATGAGGGCGGTGACAGTATTACTTCAATTTATCTCACTCGTTTATATGACTCCATTTGTTATTTCACTGATAATGACATACAGAAAACTCAAGTACTTCTAATGTAAGCTTTCCTCAGCACTTATACGAGGATTGTTCAGTAAAAACTCATCTTTATTTTTTAAAAAGCCAATTACAAAAATTCGTCCTGTACATGAAGGTACTTATTTTGTTTAGTTTGTGGTTGCTGTTTAAAGAATTCTTGCACAGCTATAATACACTTCTGTGTCTTACTGAAAACAGCGACTGTAATTTCTTCACTAGTTCAAAAATGTAGCCATCTCATGATGAAAAAGCTTATACTTACACCAATTTCTGAAATGTTTCTAACACATTGAGTGCCACGTCTTTGAGCAAAAAGTGAAAATTAAAAGTCTTACAAAAAGAAAACAGGAAACACTGCAGTATTAACTGAAAACACTTATTAGAACTTACATCTCTAAAAAACCATATATCTTATCAACAAAATTTATCAATGAATTGAGTTCTAACACTCTAACCACATGTGTAGTTGATTAGGGCATTTGTTCCAGTATGTGTACACCTTTTTTTTTATTGTAGCAGCTTTAATGTCCTTTTCTAACGTAATTTTGGCATAGAAGGCAGTGCATTTATTTGTAGTTTTTTGCCAACCTTCTAAAAAATAAGAAACACTTGAATGCCGTGGTCCCCCAAGAAAAATCAATATTTACATGGGGGCCGCGTCATTCATATATGAATGACACCTTGACTATGGAGGCGCTGGAAAAAAATTAACAACAAATACTGAGTTCTACTATAATGTTAACCACAAAAGTAACAAAATATAGAAACAAATATATATGGCTTCGGAGAGTGATATGTTGAAATCGTGTTAGCACACAATGTGCTAAGGAGTACATAACGATTTTTCATAATCAGACCATCCACACATGCCATGTTGCTTTCAGTTGATGCAGTATGAGCTCTATCCTGTCTTCCATTCTTCAACTTCCTTCACCATTATTTTCAGTTGAAACAAGCGTTTCAATGAACAGCTTACATTCGCTTACAGATCTTACTCAGACAGGTTGTTGACTACAAACTCCATTTCTATTACAAACATTTTAAACACGAAATACCATTTAAGCGTTTACAGCTTATCAATGTGTTGGTTGCAAACATTACTAATATTTAAAAAATCTGAAATGATTATTGCGTTTGTGTCCAATGTTAATCTGATGAGGGATGGATTTTTGTTGAACAGGCCTCGTGGTTAGTAATAAGAAATTTTAATTAAACTCTCTTCTATTGTTTACTATCACGTATTTTCTAAAATTAAAAATGTATCTAAAAATATTAATAATTGCAGCTTGTTACATTTGTCATCATTAATAGTAAGATATTTTAAGCCACTACAATTATCAGAAAGGTGCATTATTCTCACAGTTCAGATATAACATCAATAACACGACAAAAGTTGACTGAAATGGTTAATATTCAAACTAAAGTTTAATTTTAGCTTTTCTGTAAATATACTGCAAAACTAGGCGGATGTTGCGTTTAGATGTTTATTTCCTTGATTTGAAAGCTCAAATTGTATTACAATGACTAAGTATGCCGATGCAGCACCTACAATCTGAAGAAAATGTTTAGATACTGGTTTTATTGCCTGTGGTAGATACTTAACTGAATACAACAAGGTCTCATTGATGGGAAAGACCCCACAAGCGTTGAATTCCACATTATAGTGAGCAAGTTGTAACGAAAATGAAGAAAGCTGTAATAAAACAGAAGGTAAATTTAAACACTAAAATATCCTAACATTTAAAAAAAAAATTAGGGACTTAGTAGTTCGCTAAAGTTCGACTCACTTGTATTTGTAATGCACGTTTATCAGGTAAAATTTCACTGGGAGGCATTACGTCGTGTATTAAAGACCCAGTTCGTCTGGCCTGCAATATAGTAAACAAGTGTTATATTAGTTATTCACTATACAAGTGGAATAAGTGCTTCATTAATATACGTGTATGTAAGCACACAAGTATATTAGTGATGCATTATCACACATGTATTGTACAAAATTTCATTTACAACTGCCTAAAAATAAGAAAAGTACATTAAGAGAAATGCCAGATCTGTCATTTTCAAAAATATTTTGATAGGAAAATGTCATTAAGTCATTCATTTGACACTATTTCAGTTAGGTAATAAAACCATTACACCACTCAGTTAGGTAATGAAGCCATTACATTACTGTGTGGTGGAATGAACTTCATGTACAGCGACGCCTATAATTGGCCTAACGGCTGTTGGCTGAGTACTAAATAAATACATAAATAATTACCTAATGGAAATAGTGTCAAAGTGAAGTAATAAGTCCTTATCCAAGCAGTTGTAGATAAATATAATTTATTTAATTGAACGTAACTTTTATATTAAGAAAGAATCATATGAAAAAATACTACGAAGAGCTATTGATACGTTTTTAGTCTAACATAGGAGAGTTACACTGCCTCAAAATTTTATTTATTCATTCTAATCCCGTTTCAACTTTATATACAGTGTGTTTCACTTTACATGGAAGCACCCTTGTATTTTCTTTGTTTTTGTATGAATCGATTTGAATTTTTTACCAGTTGTACGACTCACCAAGAGGCATCTATTCATGTCCTTGAGCGCAAATGACGTTATTAGCCTGGCCTACTACGATGAAGAACATGAGTCGTATTGTCAATATTTTGCATCGCGTTAAAGTTACAGCAAAAAGTTATTAAGAAAAGTTGTTTAGAATTAAAATAGTACCCCAGATACCGATTTTCGTTTAATAATTCGAATTTTTAATTTTTATCCATAATTTTGTCAAAGTCCCAAATTTCAACTTTTAATTTGGTATCAAATGGTGCCGTGGAGAAACATCATTTTTATTATTGTTGCAAACGTCATTAGCTATTAATAATGGCTGAATTACGTTTAACTGTAGCTGAGAAAGTAGAAATAATTAGAATTACTGGTGAAAATGCAAGATCCAATAGAGAAGTAGCTAGAATATTTAATGGAAGGCATCCAGGGCGTGCACCTATTTAACCTGGAACTGTTAAAAAAATTAATCAACTTTTTAATTTGTGTGCAAATTCGGGCGATGGAAGTTCTGGGTAAAGCCTTTTACAGATTTTTTATATTAGAATGACGTTATCCAGCACGCTTTTCAGTCAAAACTAGAACTATTGTGTGTTAAAAAAAAACAAAACTTATCTAGGGTAGATCTTGGAAAGAAAGATAAAAGATCTAGTCATGTCTTAACTTAAGGCTGTTGGTGAATGTCAGATTGCATTTTGTTTATGAAAACATCTGCCACTGTGACAGGTAAAAGTTTACGCTGCATTAAATCAAGCAAAAATGAAGATGAGATGGCCTGTACACAACAACAACGAGTGTAATAACCATAACGGTCAATAAAAACTGTTTTCGTTAAGTGTTTTGTATATTTTTAGGAAAATAGTTCAAGATCAAGATGTAATTTAGTTCTCTCTGACTTATGGTAGTTCATTTGCTTCAATGGGTATATATCAAGTTACGGCAAACTTCAATTTGATCATGGCATGATGCGAATGAGGTTTTTTTTGTGAACACACGATACAATGAGCTTCACTCTTCTTCAATTTTTCGTAACTTTTTATTTTTATATGTTGTTTGCAGGTTACGAATAATGTCAATGCAAGGTTAATGTCACTGTCTTTTCTCTGCTTCTACTTTCTGTCGTTAGCAAAAGTTATATTTTGTGCCAGAATGACATAACATACCAACAACCAAAGTTAAAAATATTAGATTTAGTTCGCACATTTAAATATCAGCTATAATAAATTATTATTACCAACATACATTTTTGTAGTAAAATTTCTCAAATTAAATTGTTTTTTTTAATAATAAAAAAATAGAATATATTATAAAGCACTTGTTATAGAAAACTAATTCAGCAGTCGTTTTTCAAAGTCGAATTTCAAATTCGTGAAAGAATGCATGGTTTTCTATAACTTGTACTTTAGTATACTATTTACTGACAAAGTTGGTGTAAATATTCATTAGCAATTCTGTTTTAATCAATGACTATTGCGTGGAAAACAAACAAACGTATACATAAATGTATTTAAACAAATACGTAAAAACCATATAGACATATATATTAAAATGTCAGAAATAATATCGAGACGATTGCAAATAGTTTTCTGTAAAATGCAACAAAAACTTTAGTTATGGGGTTATAGCTGGAGATTAGGAAAAACTAAACGCGGAACTCACATAAAATGTCAAAATGTTAAGCTTCAGTTTACATTTTTGTATTAAACAATTTGTCCTTATATACAGAGTGCCCATTTTATCATTCTGTCGCTGAAGACTTGCAAATAGGCGAGACAATTAACCCTTCGGGGGGGTGATAAAATGGGAACAGATTATTTAGGTTATTATTAGAGGACTACAATTCAATTGCCTGGGTAATAAATTTATTAGCTAGCCGTATATTCATTGGAAATATCTACAACTATTTTCTTTTTAAAATTTAATCCAATGAACTAAATTAAAAAAAATGACAGATTTGAGAATTTTTCTTAACTTTCTACATCGAAAATGTGAAATGTAAAAGTGAATGTAGAAGAAAAAGTTATTGTAGACAAACTGTCTCTCTGGAAGTAGTCTGTAATATATACCATTGAGTATTTTTAAAACATAAAAAAATAAACAGTTTGTTAAGAGAATATAAATACCTCGTGTGCTGTAAATGAACAGCAAATTGCTAAAGCAAAAATTTGAGTAATTGCTAAAGTAAGTATACTATGCGTGTAACAAATCAGCGCCGTTGATAAGTCTTTGGTCGTATTTGTAATGCTCTTGGTTGCCCAAAAAAATAGTAATAAGACAGCTGTTAGAAATTTCGTTAGTATGAGAAGCAGAAGTTGTACTGAAAATGCCGCATTAAAGTGTTTGCTAACTGTACAAAGTTGGTGATGAATAGCCTTTGACTTTCGAATCATATGAAATACTTTATTAAGGACAAAGTTGTTCTTCCTGAAAATGAATATAATTGACACAAAGACTTGCTAGGTACTATTATTATATGTAAGAACCTTTTATTTGCCACTTACTTGTTTATAACTGCGATATTACTGCTATTCGAATGTATATGGCTTACAATCGGAGATTTTCTAAAAACCTGCTTAATTTCTAACATATGTATATTTAGCCAGCGAAACCTTTGCCATAAGATAAGTACAAAGACGCAAAATTGCAGTTCCATTATTGTGCTTAATATCATTGGATTTGCATATGCTACAAGATCTCCAATAACTAAGACATCTGTTGTGATGGCATCCAGAATTACAACTATCGCGAGGTAAGTAATTACTAAAAATATGGAAATTATAATCCAGAGCTTATTCCTGCCACAGAGTTGTTGAATATTGAAAGTAAAGCTAAGTCGTTGCAATTGATTGTCAACTGCAAACATTTCTCTAATTGCGAGCATTACCTGAAATTTTAAAATGGATAGTTTCGTTAATAATTAGTTTTCTCCATAATTCATTTACAAAATGTTTTCGGGGCAATTTAAAAAGAACGTGGAATTTGAATAGTGCATAATATACTCACTTCTTTTCTATGAACACAACTAAGAACTAGAGTGATACCCATGCTTGTCACGTTTATGTAGTCAGTAGCGTAATCCCATACTGTCATAATTATTCCAAAAGTTCTACTTTGGCGTTTAAGGAAAGCGTGTATGGTGTAACCTGATAGTATAAATATTAGGAAAATTGTCCAAGATAAACATAGCTTAGATTCTTGCGGTCCAACTTTACTGATGCTGAATGGTGACAGTCCAATTACTTTTGTACAGTAAATAATTGGTTTTAAAGTATCATAAAGGGAATTAGATTTAAACATGCTAAAAAGACTTGCACGAATAAAATTTCTAGTTTTATGTTAACAGTCGACCTTTTTCCGAATAAACAACTGGTGCTAGGTTAGCCTGTAAATAATTAATAAGTGTGTGACTGCAGCACACAATACATAGCGCAGATATCAAGGTAGACTTGTCAACTGCTGCGTGCTTAATGTTCTTGAAATTACTTTTAAAATACTGTTTGAGTAAAGTTTTCCCTTGTTAATGCAATAGTACAATATGATGATTAATAAAAACTACCACGAACTAGAAATTTAAAATAATCGTATATGTTCAAATCACGCAACAATACAAATTAATTTGCACTGCACGAATATATTTTACGGTTTACAATTTTGCCTACCGATTAATTTGAGAGTAGAATACAGTTAGAAGATTGTAAAAGAGAATTTCTCAGAAGAAATATGTTACTCACACAAATTATCGACAAAAGTGAACGAAATATATTCAATAAAAAGGAACAATTTCATTTCTACTTAATCATAGAGCTTCTACTAAAATAAAACTTTATTGGTATTGGAGCTTATTCCACTTTATTGGACAATTGGTTGATTAATTTCTTACGAAGTTATATGCTCTCAGAGCTGGGCAGTAATTAATTACCTTGTAATTAAATTACTACTTAAATTACTCTTTGTTAATTTGCTTTGGGATTGAATTACTTTTAAAATTTCGGTAATTGTAATTGGTAATTGCCATTTCTATTGAAAAGTACTTAACAATTACTTTTTAAATGTAATTACTTACTACATTCAATTAGTCAATTGCTTTTGAGTAATTAATTTACTCTAAAGTGTTTAAATTACTTTGTAAGTAATTGCATGATTTTCTGGTAATTCAATTACTAAATTATTGGCCTCGATAGGTTATTGAAAGTCTAGAACGCAAAAAATAAGATAAGGCCATATTAAGTTCCATGTTAAGCAAATGTCAATATGGCATTCCTAGAGCACTATAAGTATAATTTATGATTTTCTAGGACTAGTCGGATAACAGCTAATCTTGTGCACGAGAAGAGACATACTTGGTGCAGACGCGTATCTTATTAGATGAGATGTGCATGTGTTGTGACTTGTGTAGTGTACGCTGTGCAGGATGTAGGATTGTAGCATGGTAATATTTATTATATAAAAAGCGAACAATATGTCTGCGGTAACTGCAGAGTTATTTTTTTCAAATGGATCCATTTTACAGTATTGGTTTATAATTATTTATTTATTTCAATTGGCTTGTTTAAAACGATATACTAGCATATGACTATCTAAATACTACTAAACACGAATATACAACAGTTTCTAGTGAAAGTAATGTATGTTGTGCAATTACAATTACTAAGTAATAAATAATTGAATTACTATTTCATTTGAGTAATTGAAGAGCTGATAGTTCAATTACTTCACTGGGGGGTAATTAGTAATTTGTAATTAATTACTTTTGCAAAGTAGTTTTCCCAGCTCTGTTTAAAAATATATTTCGTTTGCAGCATAACAGGCTACCTACAGCATATTTGTGCAAACTAATGTTTGATCACGGGACAAGACAATTTAGTGAAATTAAGTGAAATAGTGCCGACGCGGAAATAGACTGTAAAAAACTAGATAGCGGCACGTGCCGATTACAATATGTGTTTACAATATTCAGCTAACTTCGGCTTACTGGGTCAAGTTACATTACGATAAGGAAGTTTTATGTAGACTGCTGCAATTTTAGTACTATCACTAGGTGAGATTTACACATTGTAAATGTGCATTATTATGCGAACGTCATGTTTTCGTGCCTACACCAATATTAGGTTTTCAGTTGAAAAGGCAGCAACATGACATACATGTAATCATATATAAAGACTGTATTTGTTTAACAATTTTCAATATACTTCTAAACTCTGAGGTGTATTCACTTGTGACCAACGCAGGCTACAAATGTATAAAGGGTAGTTAGGCCTGGCTACTCCAGTCACATTTTAAATCAAAATCCTTCCTCTCCTTTCATCAAGCGTAAACCCCTTTCAATAAAACAACCTGATTATATAACATTATACAATTTATGTTCCTAGGTGCAAACTGAACGAGTGCAAAAAGTAATTCTCGGAACTACGCAAATCGAAGGCTTGCATAAGTTCAAAGAGCATCGCGGACAATATTCGTTCTAGAGACAGTTGAAACTCGAATAGTGTTAGCGATGAAGTTGTAGTTGTAGACGATATATAAATTTCTTTTAGTAGATTGCATAATTTGGATTGATAACGATAATGTTATGAAAGTTTCAAATTCTTTTTTAATCAGTTGTTGGAGAGTTTTCCTATTAATATTTTCTCCGACCAAATGAATATGTTGTTGGCTACAGAACTATATATCACCAAAAGATTATTGAAATATAAATAACCAAACATTTTATTAATCCCAGGACATCGTTTGAAAATAGTTTCTTAGAAAGCTTAGAAGAGGCTTCTTCTATTTTACTAAAAATAAAACGTTTCCAGGAAGTCATAGCAGAATTTTAGTTGCACAGATAAATAGGTAAAAATTAAAACTACAATAAGTAAAAATTCAATATAGCAATTACTTATATATCATTATCGACAATGTAAATAATGCAATAAAACCACGAAGAGAGGTTTTTGTTACACCTAGTTACAATGCTTCCATGCATTTTGTTTATCTAACGATTAAAAGATAAATATAATAAGTATAAATAATAAATACCTCTCGCACTGTAGTAGAACAACAGACCACCAGAGCCATAATTTGAACAGTAGTAAATACAAGTATGCTATGCAGATAACAAGTAGATGCTAGAGATGTTTTTTCAGAAGTTTTAATGCTTTTAGTGCCTGTGCATAATTTTTGTATTTTGGATTAGAAATAAAATCTTGTTCTTAAAATAGCCATGTTTTTTCTCTGGAAAATTGAGCATAATCATTAGTAACGGTTGTTCAGTAATAAAGCAGTTTGGGGTTGGCCATAACTTGAAAACCGTCTTTTCTTAATTGAAAATTCTAAAATGACATGAAAGACAACATGACAACTGAGAGTTAAAAATAAATCATAGTCAACCCCAAACGGTTTTATTAATGAACACCCTCTATTATCCCGTTATATGTATTATTTGACAGGCGAACAAGTCTATAGCTTTGAGTAAAATAATTAAAGACGCAAGATCAAATTATATAAAAAATGAACATAAGTTATTTATTTAGTAACTGAAACATACAAAGATAAATCATTAAAGATTAGGTAAGAGTAAAATCTGCTCTTTGGTATTAGCTTAAGCTACGGCTGTGGACAATACAATCGCATGGGTAATACAGGATAATCAGCATTTTGCAAAATTTTTAATTGGGCCGTACCTTGAGCTTCTTATATATTTCAGGTAAATGGTGTCTTTTTCGAATATTTATAAAATTAATCATTATAGTAGTAGATAATTGTAGAGTGCGTTCTGATCAATGTGATTTTAGGCTAACCTAAATAATTAAAAAAAAATTGAAATAATTTTTCAGATTTTCAATATATTTTCCATTGGGTAGTAAAATTTTTCTTATTTATAAACACATTGAAAATATTATTTATCTTCATAACGCGCGTACAAGAAGCGTCTAGTGAACTGTAAAGAAATAGAAGCAGTAGTAAATGGGAACTGTTTAAAATTGCACTGTTAGATACGATAAAAAACGTGTATGAAACAAGAAAAATAAATACAGGATTTAAAAGAAGTAGATGGTGGAATATAAAGTAACAGAAAGAAAATAGTACAAAAAAATATGTCAGAACAAAAGCAAAGGTAGACATGGCAGATAAGATTTAATACAGAAAACGTGAGCGGCCAAAGAAAAAACTAAAAAATAAAACAAAATGGGAAATATTTGGGCAGGAGATTGAACAAACGTGTATGGCAGAAATTAGAAATAGTTTTGGTGTCCGGTAAAAAACTCAAAAGGAAGAAAACAGAAAAGAACAAAAGTATAAAAGACGAAAGTGTTAATTTAGTAACAAAGAAAACCGTTCATAGAATTTTGAGTTGGTCACGATGGATTGAGCGGTTGCGACAGAAATTCTAAATGTGTAAAACTAGTCAAAGTCGAAAGCAATACTTCGTTTATTATAAATTCAGTCCAGGGAATTGGACAGGAAATGAAATTAATAATATTTTACAATACCTATTAGTCTATCATTATGGCTCTATTTAAAAAGGATCACTTCAACGCAATTAACGTATTATTTCGCAAGTAAGTACTTCCACTTTAAACATAATGCAAGTAATAATATATTTTTTTCGTATGTGGAACATGTTAATAATCATCCAATATTTTGGAAACTGCCTGTATAGTTATATTACCACAGTTTGGCAAGTGAATGCAAATAAAGACCGAAAGATTTAAAGAAATAGCTATTGGTTTTTTGATTACAGAAAGCCTGGATTAGTATAATAATAATAATTATTATTAGAAGTTAGCGAGAGGCGGCTGAGCCGATTAACTCGCACAAAATTACAATACAGTTTACAAGAGTTTACAAAAATTCGCAAAAATTTACAAAAGAAAGAGAACACAATACAAAATTGTGACACCTGCAATAATAATACGTAGATAAAGCATGGTCATAATAGATAATAAATTATAGTACATGGATATGTAATACATCAGTAATCAAAAAAGAAACAAGTCCAAGCGATTTTTAAATATGTTGAAGCAGGGGTTTCTGTACACTTATCAGCATTTAGCGTCAGCAACCATTCTTTTGACCATGTACTTATTCTATCTAAATTGGACTGCAGAACTGACCTATTGACCAACGGGTTGTCGAATCGTCCGCAAACATACTTTTGGGAGAATGGATGCATTCGATAAGGTCTGCAATGTAGACAAGAAAAAGAATTGGCCCCAAGACAGATCCCTGAGGTACACCGCTCAGTACTGAGTAAAGAGCTGATAATGAATCACCGACTCGTACCTGAAAAGTACGGCTTGTTAAGAAGTCTTTTATCCAGTTGAGTAAATTGCCTCGAACACCATAGTTTTCAAGCTTCAAAAGTAGGCTCTGTATGGAGACCCGGTCAAAAGCTTTCTCGAAGTCTAGGTAGATGACATCAGTTGGAGTCCGCGAGTCCCATGACCTAGTCCAATCATCCAAACTCATTAGCAAATTTGAAACTACTGATCTTCCTGGAACGAAACCATGCTGACAATTTGGAATTACAGAGTTGGACAACAAAAATTCAGTAAGCTCATTTGCCACAATTTTCTCCATGCACTTACAGATGACCGAAGTAAGGCTGATCGGTCTGTAATTACTAGCTGCAAGTTTATCTCCTTTTTTATATATAGGCACAATAATTGATTTCTTCCAATCTTGAGGTAAAGTTTCTACCTCTAGTGATGCCTGCATTAAAGTTGTTAAAGGTTCCGCCAATAATGATGCGCAGTTTTTGACAAAATTTGGAGAAATACCGTCTGGTCCTGGACTTGAGTCCGTCAATGTACAAGTCGTTTTATTAAAAGGCATATTAAATGAAATACTTCTTATGATGTAATATTTTGTTCAAAATTTGAATTCTCTGTCTTAGAAAACAGATTTTTAAAAACAAAGCATTTTTTACTCTGTAAATTTCTACGTGATTGATTTTTTTTCTTGAAATCTATTCTTATTATTTTAATTAAAACTATAGACTGGTTCACACATCTACGAAAGTATACGATAGGGTATTTACAGTAGCGATTTACATCATCCCTAATGATATTCAAAGCTAGTTATTAGAAGAACAATATATTTTTCAAAACTTACTTGTTATTTTTAGAATTATCATATTTAGGTACAAAAACCTTTGTCGTACAAGTAGAACCATGAAACAAAATAGTAGCTCAGTAACCGCACTTATAACTCTTGGGAATGAATAAGCCACAAGGTCGCTAATAAATGCAATATCTGCTTTAAAATTACGGGCAGCATCAAAAAATAAGAGGAGAACAATGTGAATAACTACTAAAATTATAGCCACAGCAGTCCAGATCAAACATTTTTTGTATGCCGTTTTCATATCGAAATTAAAATTGATTTCTTTTAGTTTTCGATCGACATTAGAAATTTCTTTAAAGCAAGTCATCATCTGAAATGCTTAATATATATACCGGGTGTCAACGAATTTATTAGACAAGTCATATCTTCTAGAGTATTAGGTGTATTAAAATGAGATTTGGTATAGGTAAATGGTATAGGGAGAGGAGAGTTTTCACATATTTTTCACTTTCCGGTCACTTCCGGTTTCACCGGAAATGGCTCCGATTTCAAATTTTTAAATAGAACACCCTGTATATTTTTGCATATTTGGATTTCTGAGGCAATTTTGGATCAGCATGTGACATTTTAAAAACTTATCCATGGCACACTTGACAAAAGTAAATAAATTATTATCCAGTATTTTAGTTTTTTTTAATTTTTGTAAGAGTAATACTTACAAATTTTCTGTATATGCAGTTTAAAGTTAAAGTTGCAAACATACTGGCAATGTTTATATAATCATTAGCATAGTCAAAAAATTTCATAACTATTCCGTAAGTTTGGCTTTTTCGGTTGCAGAAAGCCAATAAGGAACTACTGGTAGTTATTGCTAGGATCAAAATTGTCCAAATAACGCTTGACGTTGATTCGTATGGTTCGTCTTTATTGATGCAGACTGTAATTACTCCAAATAATTTACAAAAATACATCACTGGTTGTATTGCAAAATAAAAGGTGTCGGCGTTGAACATGTTTAATGTGTTTCTTCTTCTTCTTCTTCCTCTTTTTGTAGGCCAGTGGCCTGTTTTAACTACAAAGTGTTTCGTTGAGATAATTCAAATTGTAAATACTAGCATGTTATGTTTCACTTATTAAATAGATTATGAACGCAATTTGCGTATAAAAAACGTTTATATGATTTACTGCAAACTATTTACAACAGTAAGACAATATACTGCAGCCAGCTAACCTAATGTTAAAAATCTATTATACTCAGTACAGCGAAATAAATAAATAATTTATTATGCAAAGCTATACAGTGGGTTTAATTTAGCATTTAACTTTGAAGTGGGTGGTAGACTGGTATATTATTACCATGCACAATTTCTGAACTTCATAAATTTGTAGAATATTCGTAATACAAGCCTTAATTCATTCACACAAACATTGAATAATGCCATTGTTGATATAGAATAATGTTTCGTCCACTTTAAAAAGGGCTTCATCAGAAATGAAACAAAAGGCACTGTAAATCACACCAGAGGCGGAATTCTTCTACCGATCGGAAAGGAGGCGAAATTTATAGTCAAGAGCGGGATATGCCAATAAGCACTTTTCACAAGAAAGAAACAGGGTATTAGTCCAAGATAAACAACTCAATATCAGTTAAAATTTCTTAACACAAAGTATCAAGCTAAAAATTGGTACACATATAAATTTGAGTATACTGATTCTTAATATCGAAAAGGAAGGTTGCCCAAACAAGGAAACGGCACCACACAGTGGGTCAAAATCCCGAAAAGCTGGCCAAAACTTTGGATGAACTTAGACTCAAGGTAGTATACAGTAGGATTTTAGGTCGCTAATTACAAATATGAAATCAAAATGATTGTAAATAACAATGGCGACATCAATGTGGCGGCTGTAGTGAAAAATTATCAGGCTTTGATAAAAATTGGAATACAGGAAGTTTTGCAGCAGCTGATTACAAATTCGATGTCAAAATACTGTAAATAAAATGGCTGATTCTCTATTTTTTTATGATTTTCCATCATACGACTTCGCCTATGGCTTGTTCTACTTTGTCGTTGGCCATGTATTTAGTTTTGCATATGTTTTTTCTTGATCTTATTAGAAGTACCTCCACCATTTCTTGTAATTTTTCTCTGCTTCAGTATACTACTAAAAAGACTATGGTATTGCCAGAGATCTAATGACCAAGCAAGAATGAAAAATTGTGTTACATCTAATAACAGAAATATAGTTATGAATTATGGACACAAGTGCCATTAATACGATGAAACTAGGTAGCCATCATTGTATAGTACGAACAAAGATATATTAGAACACAGTACAAGAACAAAGAAAATTAGCAACAAGTAATTTCCACTAAATTAACGTAATATAGTAGCGGAGCAGGGATTATTGAAAATTCAAAAGAATAGTGCACTTTGTGCCAAGTCTTTGAAATTTGGTATAGTCTTAGGTATGGTCTAAAGGTTTTAGGAAACCATCGCAAGCAGCTTGTGCGCGACCTCTGGGGCCCTGCTTGTTATAAATCCAATATGGCCGCCATCTGTATAGAAATTTTTAATAGATGGGCTTCTATTAGACATAATTTATGATTGAGTAATATAATACCATAACACTAGTATAGTACATAATTATAAGAATAATGTAATAATATATAATAAATAATAATTGAAAGGGCAGTTTGGCGTTCAACGTAGTGAAAAAAAAAATTCTCTCATGGCACTAGATCAGAGCCATGAGCATAGTATCCAATTCCTAAAGGCGGATAGTGGACCCAAGGGTCTATATGGTCAGAAAGAAGAGAAAGGGGTCATCGAGATTTCAAAACCTGAAGTGCTGAGGGTAATAAATGATTTTGAACCTAATTTGAATCATTCATCCGTAAATAATCAGGAACATAAGGAATCTTCTACTGCTGAACAGACAAAATTTCTTTAACACCTGAAAGAAATGGAACAATTGTTAATCCATTTAAAGAGACAGGTATGGAACTCGTCACATTGGATACTGGTGAGATCACGGATCCTGTTGTTGCTAAATGCCTGAAGGAAGCCAAGAAGATAGGCGAAACCATGTATAAAGACTTTGTGAGGGACAACATTCAAAGTACTACAAAACCTCTCTCAGACACAATTCCAAGGTCAACCATATACACGTTCAGCAACCAGCCGCCTGCAAATCTTAACAAGGGGCCCAGTAAATTGGGAACAGCGAAAGAAAATGCAGCGCTCATCACGAAGCTATTTTGCAACCACGACCACAGGCTGACATAGATGACTTCTTCAGACACGAGGACCAGCGTGACCCACCTTCATTATCTAATGCGAGAAAACCACTGTCAGGAACGAAATCCGCTCTTCTTGGGTGCCTTGCTGGTATACCTGGCCCAGGACGCTCTCAAGCATCAGTGGTTGTACTGGATATGCCGGCAGTTATTCATATTATAAAACCACAGCTTGCCACAGTTGTCGGGGAATATACAAATACTAGAACGCGCGTGGCCAGCCTCCGTCTGGCCCTGCCAGCGTAAAGAAACGGTTAACAATAAAAATGCTTGCTTAAGCTGGTAGCCAGCCTACGTCCGGCCCTGCCAGCGTTAACAATACAAATGCTTGCTGTTGACGGTCTCGCCACTTGTGCTTACGATCGGCATGTGCGCGCGCCAGTGCTTACGTTCGGTCGGCCGGCGGCCGGTGGCCGGCATCAGCTCTTATAATATAAGATGTACCTATTGCCATTTATAGAAAGCAAAATTACGCCTAACACCACGATAGTAGATGCAGTCTGGGACACATATCACGATGGCAGTCTTAAATTAGAGACCCGGGACAAACTAGGTGACACTTCAGGGCGTCGAACTAGAGTGTCTGCAAAACGCTTATACCTACCAAAGGGTTCAGCATGAATGAAATTCTTATCAAACTCCAACAATAAAAAATACTTATTTAACTTCCACGGCGAGAAATTGGCTGAACTTACCACTAGTGCTTCGTATCAACTGTTCACCACAAAGGATAATCAGGTGCTAAGCAACAGAACGAGATACATATCAACCATGTTTCCAAGCCAGCAAGAAGAAGCAGACACCAGAATGATGTTACACTTGCAACACTCAGCTGAGCAAGGACATGCCAAAGCGTACCTTATCACAGTGGACACAGACGTGGTTGTTCTGGCCATCTATCACTTCAAACGGTTGAATATGTCACAGTTATGGATCTGGAAAGACATTTAAAGAGATTCCAATCCATCACATCTGTCAACAGCTTGAACCTGAACGCTCCGAGGCCCTTCTCTTTTTTCATGCATTTACGGGGTGTGATGCAACATCATCGATGTTTGGAATAAGTAAAAAGATGGCATGGAATACATGGGCTGCTTATCCTGAGGTCACTGACACGTTCATTAACATCACAAATACACCGAATAGTTTCACGTTGGAATCACAGCACATGTCTCTTGAACGTTTTACAGTTCTGATGTACAGCAAAAACTGTGGTGCAGATTCAGTCAATGATGCACGGAAGTTGATGTTTACCCAAGGCCTGAAGTCTCTTGAATCTAGACTACCATCACAGCATGCTTTATTTCAGCATACAAAGCGAGCGCTGCTCACTACCGCATTCATTTGGAAGATCACTGTCCAAATAGCCTGCTATCCCTGATTACAGTAAATGGGGTTGGAAATGGAGTAACAGAACCAAAGAATGGGTACCCTACTGGACTCATCTTCCAGATACAAGCCATGGATGCTACTTAATTGTGGTTGTTTGGTCTCATGCATAGGCCGATGTAAATGTTATCCAGCCGGGATTCGCTGCAGCCCATTATGCAAGAAGGTTGCACAAACAATTCACATAATACATGAAGTAACAAAAGCTAGTTATATTATGAATAGACAATAGGCCCCTTGTGTAAAACTGCAAGCTTGCAACCTTGAACAATAATAGCTTCTTTATATGAACTGCAAGTCTGCAACCTTGAACGCACGTGGCTTCCTGTCTCACGCTCCCTTTTAGAGATAACGCTTATCTTAGCTGATTAGGCATAGTATATATACTAGTAGCTTGCACCTCTAAGTTAAGCTCCAGTCAGTCGATAAGTTCCATTGTGTTCGTATCATAGCTAGATGTAAGAAATTGTCCGGCGGCTAGCTGTGTGCTTCCAATGTTATATTTCATTGTAAAATAAAAATAAACGTTTTTTAAAAAGTCGTTTCGGCGGCCTTTTAATAAAACTGGCGCAGTCGTTTGGATTTGTGGAGGAAAACCTGGAAAACTACAAACATCGAGTCGACCAGCAACTTTCCTTGAGGTTCAGCTCTTTGCCGCAAATCGACACCTACCACCCAGCGGATCTTCGGACATCTCCAACAGGGACAAACATCGCCCGATCGTGAGAAGCGCCCGTCGACCCAGCTCCTGCTCCTCCGTGGTTATTGGAACCATCTGGTCATTGGGACCACTCTTGATCATTGGGATCAGTCTCTGGTTTGGCAACGTCAACAACGACGACCCCAGGACAACTTTTGGATAACGCTCTAGCGCAAAGCAGACTATCCAAAGTCGGACTTCAGGACCTAGCTGTTTGCAGGCCAGCCGACATCAACAGGATCGACGCATCCTTTTTGAAGACAACAGGACGTAGCTTGATCGCACGCCGTTCGTCAATTTTAACGCACAATGTAAGTGCATATTTTTATAATAATTTTCAAGCTTTAGAGAAAAAGCAAGGTATATTTTAAAAATAATAATTTTCAAGCTTTAGAGAAAAAGCAAAGGTATATTTTAAAGGCAACAAAGTAACGACTATTAAAGCGTTCGCCTAAGTAATAATTTTTAAGTTTTAAAGAAAAAGCAAAATAATTAATTTTAAAGGCAACAAAGTAACGTAATATAATTTTCAAAAGTAATAATTATTAAAGCGTTCGCCTAAACAACAAAGTAAAAATTCCAAAGGCAACAAAGTAACGTAATATAATTTTCAAAAGTGATAATTATTAAAGCGTTCGCCTAAAACAACAAAGTTAACTAATATAAAGTTTTAAAAATTATATTAACATAGTTTTAATTATTTATATTATAAGTACCCTACGCACACCTGTTAAATGTAAGATTTCTAACAAGGTATTAGAAAAACCCCCTAGTCAGTAAATTGTTTACTAACATAGATAAAAATTAAAAATAAGTGAAACAAATAAAGTAAAATTAATTTTTGTCAACAAAATTTTTATGTTAAAGGAGATCTTGAATCATTAGGTAAAACACCTATAATTATATTTTGAAACAATTGTAAAAATTTTATGTCACGAGATAGATCACGCTCACCAAGGAATTCAATCCCTAGAATTTTATTTTTAAATAATTGTAACAACATTAGCAACCCAAATATGGTTGACCAAAACGCATCATTGTTTCCCCCACATTTTAATGTAGCTTTACTAAATGAAATTCCCACATATGATGGTAATCAAGCCACTCTTTCGGAATTTATCAGATCCGCAGAAATCATTGCAACTAAATTTTGCACAGAAAATTCAAACGATTATATCAACCAAGTAATTTTAAATTCGATAAGGAATAAATTAAAAGGTCAAGCGTTAGAAGTAATTACAGGTTACGAGTATGATACTTGGAAAGACTTAAAAAATGTCTTAATTGAAAATTTTGGCGACCAAAGGTCAGAATTGAATCTTTTAATTGATTTAACCAAATTAAAACAGAATAAAGACTCTCCCATAGAATTTTTCAATAAAGTTAGAACCCATTTGGCTATTTATAATTCTAAAGTTTCTCTGAGTCAAGAATCAAAAGACATTATCACTTATAAATTAAAGGCTAACAAAGATTTAGCACTTCGCACTTTTACAAGTGGACTAAATGAAAATTTAGGAAGCTTCGTAAGAAGTAGAAACCCAACTTCACTAGAACAAGCCTTAAGCATAGTAAAAGAAGAAATTGATATCAGATATTCTCAAAATCAAAATAATTTTCAAAGTCAAAAATTAAATAAATCAAATTTAACTTCCGATATTCAAACAAGAAAGGTTGATATGAAACCTAAATTTAATAACCCAAATTTTATGCAAAGACCATTCCAACAAAATCGAAATAATTTTAATCAAAATCCCAACTATTTTAAAAGTCCAACAAATTTTAATAATCCTAATAATTCTAGAATAACTCAAAATTCAAGCTTTAATGCATTTGCACCTAAACCAAATTTTTCACCAACAAATAAACCAGAACCTATGGACTTTAGCACTATAAAAAGACCAGCTACTCAACAAACAAATTTCCCTAATAAATATCGAGCAAACTCTCAAAACGTTAATAGAAATTTTAATCAACTATTTTATCACAGTAATGTTCAACAAGAAAATACCCCTGTTGATCATGAAAATCTAACAGAAAATTTATTCGAAAACTCTCCTGAAGAAAATAAAAATTTCATTGACAATATCCCTTATGCAAATTTAGTTAGAAATTTGCCATGGTAACGGCGAAAATTGATAATCGGAAATTTACCGGAAAATTTCCACTTATGTCACTGTCATCACAAAAAACCGTAAACTATTAGTACTTAGATATTAGTTTCGTAATTTTTTTAATAAAAATGTTTTCTTTACTGTGTTTTTTCATTCGTGATATTTTCTATCAAAATATAACGCGTGCTTAAAAAATTTCCCTATGGAAATATTTGGAAATATGTTATGCAGCTATTTTTTTCAACAAAAGCATTCGTGCATGCGAACTGAAAAAATCCCTCCTCCTTCGGAGTCGGGATTTTTTCAGTTGGCATGCACTCATGCACTTATTGAAAAAATAGCTGCAGAACATATTTCCAAATATTTCCGGAAATTTTTCAAGCACTTGTTATATTTCTACTGAAAATTCATTCAAAAATTCTCATATACAATACCGCGAGCGGTCGACGAATTGCCGAAAATTTTTGTCAAAGTGTATGAGTGTTTATTGCTTCGATATAAATTGGTCGAGTGCGACAGCACGAGACCAATTTTGAAGCAATAAACAACGAATAAACACTTTGATAAAAATTCATGCAATTCGTCGGCTGCAAGCGGCATTTGAAGGACTATTCAACGAACAAAATTGACAGTTCTTAGTGATTAATCAATTTTATCACGTCCTCTTTGAAAATAAAAATCTGTTGACGTAAAATAATTGTTTGTCAAATTTGACATTTCTAATATCATATTTGATTAATTTTACAGGAAGTTAAATAAATGTCACAGGAAGAGAAAAAAATTGTCATTAAAACTCCGCTAGCGGAATTGTTGCACAATTTTACGCTGCTTGGTGGCAAATGACATAAATACTAAATTATGATTGGTGAATAGTTAACTTGAAGGGGGTGAGTTGAATAGTCAAGAAAATCCAGAATACAACCAATCAAACCTATATTTTCAAAATGAACCCCAAGACTTGGACATTACATCAGATTATTATGAATTTCCAGATCCAAACGATACTGTAAATTTTCATTAAGAGCCTCGGAAAAGCATATTTTAACTTTTAATATAAATTCAAAATCAGATCTTCCGTATATTATAATTTCCGCCACCGGCGATAAATTATTAATTGATACAGGTAGCTCACAAACAATAATTACTCCAGAATTTGTACAACAACATTTTCCAAATTATATTTACGAAACAGAATTCGAGATAGTTACATCTCATGGAATTTCTCAATATAACTTAATTGCAGATTTACCAATCCAGTCTTTTTTATGAAAACGGAACACATACATGTTATTTATATAATTTTAACCCAGACTATATAGGACTTATAGGATCCGACTTATTTTCAAAATTATCCGCACGAATAGATTATAAATGGATGCATATTCAGACAGAAAGAGCTACGATACCATTTTATTACAACCCGTAAAAAAAAAACTAAACAAAAAAAAAAGTGAAACTAATGTAATTTTTCCAAACCTAAAAATTGAGATTTTTCTTTTTCTTAACAAAACCTACAGTTAACCCTGTGTACAGAACTTTTTGTAAAATTTATCAGCATAAAAAAAAATGTAACTAAAATAACTCCAAAATTAAAATTTAATGAAAAATTAGTCATGCCTTCAGCAATTGAAACCATACAATAATCAATTTAAAACAAGCGTAATTAATACTTTAAATGAAATACAAGAAATTAATATTTATAATCCTTAATCTTCTAAAAATAAAAATTATGAGCTCAACAAAAATCAGTCTATCAGATTTAACAACTTTAATATAAAAACTCCAAACATTAAAAGTATTTTAGATAATTAATTTAAATAACAATTAAAAAAAAATTTGAGATTAGACCATTTAAACGAAGATGAATAAACTCTTTTGACTAATTTATGTTTTCAATACAGAGATGTATTTTACTCTCCCGAAATACCTTTATCCGTTACAAAACTGACAATAAAAGTCAACTCATAAGATTTAGTAATTCAAACATAAATCTGTAAAATATTTAGATTATATAGCTACCTACTACATTAGAAGGAAAGAAATCAGATTCATCTAAAAATTCAATAATCAAAATTTCCCAGCACTTAAAAATCGAAATAAAATCATGTTTAACCAAATAGTCTATTAAAGAACATTTATCAAAATTTTGCCAAAATAACTAAATTTTTAACCGTGTGTTTAAAGAAAAAATAAGATTGTTCACACCCTTGAATTTTTGAAAAACTTTAAATATTGCAAATAAAATTTAATAAATAAATCAGTAACTTCAAGTATCAAAAGTATTTAAAAAAAAAATAATATCTTAAGAAAAAACTTAAGACTAAAATCATTTAAATCAGGAAAACTCGAATAGAAATTATACTTAACAAACAAACAAGACCAGCATAATACTGTATTTACAATTTTAATAATCACAATATTTCTCGCGTTAAAACTAAATGTTCACAGCAACATACCTTTATAATTGATATTGCTAAATTAAAACAAAGAAAAACCTTTACAACAATTTAAAATTAAATTCAAATTCAGAAAAATCAAACATTTCAATTAAACGAAAAAGTATTTATTAAATAAATTTCAGAAGTAAAGATAAAATTTAAAATTAAAACCAATTCGGAAAAATCAAACATTCCAATTAAATGAAAAAATATTTGTTAAAACAAATTTCCGAAGTAAAGTTGAAATTCAAAATTAAATCTAATTTAAGAAAAAAGGAAATATAGAACACCCTGACTAAAAGGAATTATTGCTCTCCCTTTTTTCAGAATAGAGGGTAGTACTCTTCATCGCCTGTACCCTGCTGACTCAATCACTAGTTATACAGAGCGATATTATTATTAAAAATTTAAAAGATAATCCTGGATTATATCCCTTAAACTTAGGAAACGTAGTGCTTAAACAAAGCGAATGGACGCTTATTAGAAATATAGATTATACCCCTATATTTGTTAATTATGACACACTTAGAACTAATTTAATGAAAGTAATACCGTTACTTGAAAATAAAAGTTACGTTATTGAATATACAAAATTTAAAAGGATTGACGATATTGTTATCAATCATAACAATTTACTCATAATATTAAAACAATATCTTGAAAAAGCAGATAAACTCTTAAGTCAATTATTTCCTGATGTTAAACACCAAATTAATAAGAGAGGTCTTTTCGACGGACTTGGATCCGCCTTCAAATTTTTAACCGGCAACCTCGACGCCAACGATGGAGTCAGATATGAATCTATGATTACTAAACTACAAGAAAGCGATAAAATTCAAAATGACGTTATATTAGAACAAACTAAAATTTTAAATGATACCATCCCAGTAATCAATGATATAGCAAAGAGTCAAGAATTATTAGACAGAAATATAAATAAAATAATTTTACAAAATGAGAAATTAGGCAAAAATCTCGCTACATACTCCTTAAAAACAGTCTTGCTAGAAGCAATTCAATTTTTACAACTACTTATTAACACTTGTTTGGAACTAGAAAATGCATTAACTTTTGCTCAAAATCAACAGATGCATATGTCATTAATTGATAATGACGATTTAATTGAAAATCTAAATGAAATTTCGACGTATCTCAATAGCATATCAGAAAAAGCTTTAACTATTCCATATCCTGCAGAGTTACAGTATTTACATTTATACGAGTCAATTATCATTACAAAAGTTTACCAAGTTAAAAACAGATTTTTATCCAAAATTATCAATTTCGTATGATTATACCTACATATAGTACTTTATTATTCAACGTTAAAAACAGCATTCCCGTTGAAATAAGTCATTGTAAACTTATAACTTTAGACACCTACTTTTGTAATCAAAATAACTACTTTGAAATCCCTAACGACAAATTGTGCGAAACACAACTTCTGTCATTTAATAAAAATAAAACATGTATCCCTTATTTATTCAATTTAACAGAGATCAAAATATCACAAATAAATCCTGCGACGTGGTTAATATCTTCCCCATCTGAAGCAATATTGGACGTCAAATGTAAAAATCAGAATTTTAGAAAAGGAATATCTGGCACTAACCTCTTACACCTCAGTTCAGACTGTCTTGTTTCAATAAATCAAAAACACATGTTATTCACCGCAAAAAGAACCTCAAATGAAATTGTTAATTTAAAAATTTCAAACATTGACCGCTTAATAATTCCTGAATCAAACCACATAAATGTTTCAAAGATTGACTTGATACCTGTTGACACCCAGAAATTGGTTGAGGACCGAATTAAGCTTAATAAATATGAAAATTTGTTAAAACCTGTTAATTATATTAAATCTGATAATTTAAGTGTGTCTGCAATTATATTTACTCTGTGTACTATTCTTATGTTAATAATTTTTATATTGTATTTGTATTATAATAGAAACACAATGAAGATTAAACTTATTAGATTTTTAAATAAAGATTTTGAACCAGTTAACGTAAATGCATAAGTTTAATTTTCTTTTCTTTTTTGTAAGTTCAATAGAGGCATATTTGAATACCGCTATTGAACATTTTATCGGCGGACGAGTTATATTATGACTAGACAATAGGCCCCCTGTGTAAAACTGCAAGCTTGCAACCTTGAACAATAATAGCTTCTTTATATGAACTGCAAGTCTGCAACCTTGAACGCACGTGGCTTCCTGTCTCACGCTCCCTTTTAGAGATAACGCTTATCTTAGCTGATTAGGCATAGTATATATACAAGTAGCTTGCACCTCTAAGTTAAGCTCCAGTCAGTCGATAAGTTCCATTGTGTTCGTATCATAGCTAGATGTAAGAAATTGTCCGGCGGCTAGCTGTGTGCTTCCAATGTTATATTTCATTGTAAAATAAAAATAAACGTTTTTTAAAAAGTCGTTTCGGCGGCCTTTTAATAAAACTCGCAAATTATTACATCGTTCTACCCAAAACTCAACTCGCTGGGTCACTTGAGTTGTTAGTTGTTAAAGTGAGGTTGTGTGCATACGCAATCCATAATAGTATTATTATGCAACAAGTTTAGAAAAGTGATGTTTCACTGAACAACTATGGCTGGTTTCAGTACGAGCGTTAGCGAGTACTTAAACGGCCATACGAGTTCAGTAAAACCACTTTTCTAACTTGTTGCGTATACTATTTAATCTCATTTCATAAGAAATGTAAAATATTAAATTTTTACATAAAAGTGACACTAAATGTCACAACATAACCAAGCTGAGCATAACTCGTTCCTATGTACTAAACCACAATAAGCAGCTCCAGTTGATGTTATGCGTTACCAGTACTGAAGTGTATTGTTGGTGGCACTGTAAGTCTACGTCAAATTCGAGGTTAGCAGGTTAGGTTTTGCTTCAGTTTTGCCACAAAACCTAACCTGCTAACCTCGAATTTATTTCAGACTTACAGTGCTACCAACATTAAACTTCAGTACTGCGAAACGTAAAACGAATCTCCGTTGCCATGCAGAAAAGTGTTGCTAATGCAGAAAAGTACCGCATTTCTAAACGATTTTGTATGTAGAAATGTAGTACATTACCAAATGAAATGCGATAATAGTTGTAATTTACTATACAAGTGGGATACGTGCATCGTTAATATACGTGTGTATAAGTTACGAGTTCATAGTACCAATTATATAAGCACACAAACACAAGTATATTAATGATGCATTATCACACATGTATTGTACAAAATTTTATCTACAACTGTCCAAAATTAAGAAAAGTGCATTCAGAAAATTGTCAGATCTGTCATTTTCAAAAATATTTTAGTAGGCAAATGTCATTACGTCATTCATTTAACACTATTTCCGTTAGGTAACGCAGCCATCACACCACTAGTGGTGTAATGAGCTTCATGACATAACGGAAATAGTATCAGATGAGTGACGTAATAAATTACTTATCCCACTGGAGTAGGTAAAATAAGTTACTACATGACTTTCAAAAATTACTGTTTGACTCCAGGCCACTTGATAACGGTTTTTAACGCATTCTGGTTATTATTTTTGCAGTTAGGTTAGGTTTCATGGTGACTGGTTGACATTTCATTATTTTAAATTGTATTCTTGGCTATTATAAACTTGAAATGTGATTTTATAATTAGATTTTGACTAGGTTGATATACACTAACGACAATTTCAGTTTATAATAGCCAGAACTACAATTTAAAATAACGAAATGTCAACCAGTCAACATGAAACCTAACCTCACTGCAAAAATAATAACCAGAAGCAAATGTACCAACAAAATTCATTCTAGTAACAATCTTTGTAGCCAATGGTGTCCCTAGATTGCATTCCATATGAAAAAAATGGACTATATAATCAAACCTTTCAAGTGTTGCTTGGTTTAGCCACCCTAGAAAGCTCAACGTTTCAGGAAAAAAGTTTATTCTCGTTAGCAACTAAATAATAACATTTACTTTACTGTACCTACCTTTTCTTCTCTCATTATAATTACCTTGCGGTTTTGGAGTGTTGAGTCATTTTTTTAGTCTACTACTTCCTGCTATTCTTATTCTATCTTAGGCCTTTCTCTCGCTCTTTTTTCCTCGCTTTTCATTTTCAATATTTTTTCAGGTGTATTGCGTTATCCATTCATATCAGATGGCCGTACCATTGTCGTTGTTTTCGTTCTATATAATCCAGTAATAGATACAGTTTTAGATTTTCTCTTATACTTCTATTCTGTATTCAATCTCTTTCCATGGTCGTTAGTGCTAATATATGTTCATCTTTTAATGGTCAAGCATTTCTAGGGGAATATTATCTTCTGTCTATTTTAATTTTTTCCTTTTGGCCTTTTCCATCTCTGCTTCTTTTATTTCTTCTTCATTTTCCTCATTGTTTTCGTTCTTCGGTTTAACAGTCTCATTCTGTTTCTCTGAATCTATTTACTCTGTACGAGCGACTGATCGAGCCACAAATGCCACAAAGCTGCTCAGGACAACTGACATTTGGTCGTTGGCTGCTTATTGTGATTATTCACAGCAACTCAAAACTTCCCCATCGGCTACCCGTTACTCCGGGAGATTGGTCCCCCACATGAATGAATAAAATTATTACATTAAAATTAATAATTTGGAACACTGCTTCCTACACTTATAAGCTATGCTGTTAGATTTGGCAACATTGCATCTCTGATAGTTGGTGGTCCTACATTACAGTACTCCAATTTGAAATAATTTTGCTTTAAAGAGCACAGTTTTAATCTTCATCATATTTAAAGAGCACAGTTTTAATCTTCATCATATTTAACTCTGTAATTAACTAAAGATAGCTTCTGTAATTGTGACATTTATTTACATACTCAAGTAATACGAACACGTAACAGTATATTTATAAAAATAAAACAACTTAATCTATGTAATCAATGGATAAAATAACATTTCTGTTATTATTTTAAATTTTGTAATTTTTTATACACCACTGCTGATTAAGACTACAACATATTATGCAAAAACTATGGTGGTGCTACTGTAAATAGTATTATTTGAACATAATAAACTTATTTGTTCAGTAACATGTTAGCTTTTCACTTACCTTTAGGTCGGCGTTCTATATTTTTAACTTCAAAAATTGCTCGCTATAAGAGTGCACTTGAGGCCCGTCTCTAGCTACAGTGAAGACGTCGCGAATTCTTTAATTACTAAGATGTTAAAGGTAAGCGCCAACAAGTTTGACTCAAGCACACTGATATAGGTAAAGAAACTTATAACTTTACTATATATTTACAATACAACTATTGAACCTTCCCAAAGTTTCAATGAAAACGAAAGAAAGCAATACCTTTAGCTAACTTTATTGTTAACACTCGTATTCATTAAGTTGGACAATCATTCATTAATGCACTAATATTCGAACGGGGTACCCCAAATTAACTTATACCAAATATTTCTAATGGGTACACATTGTTCTTATTTCAGTTATACGCGAAATATTATCAGATTATAGTTAATTCACTTATCTGTTTTGTTGTTATACTTGTATTATCGATCACCAGCCCTAAGAAGCTCTAGAAATCCACTAACCCCGCTTCGCCGGTTAGTCCTCCCCTACAACTGTCAGCCTGACAAACACCAATCGCCGGATGTCACCTACCGCAAGTAGACACCAAAACTGCGTGACGAATTTCAGAAGACGAGCTTCCCGTAATTTTTCCGCCTAATACTTGTTGCTATAATATTGACTTACGAAATAGACTGAGATAGATGCAAAATAACTATACATACCCGGTACTTAACAGGCAATAAGCTATGCAATGTTTTGCGTGGTTCATATATCGTCATAATTGACTTCGGATTCTCCGTCCGACGGAAAGTGACACCTCATTTTTAATATCCGCTTCAAGCGTGGTCGGCCAGTATCAAAATACTATAACCGAAACCACGAGAAATTACGAGTTTCACATTATTTTCCACGAAAACCTTTTGCACAATTAAATGCTGTCACTCGTTTTTGAAAACCAAATCTGTTATCCAATTTCTACCTTTTTTTCTTTTTTAACAAACCTTGTAACTCTGATACTAATTTTTATAAGCTTTCACCACGTTTTCCCACTTGATCGTTTATTCACCACTATTTATACCGTAAACTACTACCATTAGTACACTATGCTTTTCGCACCTGACAAACATCTAAATTTGTGTGACGTAAATTGTTCCATAAACTTCATAAAACTGTTGATGTCATCATTTAAAAACACTTTTACTTTTTCTGTATGTGTTTCCAATATTTGTTTTCTTCGACATTCAAAATTTGTCCTTTCTTGAGGCGCTTTTGACTACAAATGGTAAATTTGGAAATACGCTTGGGACAGCATTTTCAGCTAATCGAGGGTAATGCGGCATCAGCTTCTGCAGTTCCTCACTCTCATTTCTAACGTTTAAAAATGTCTTTTACGTTAAAATGTATTTCACATAGCATGACAGCACTTTTTGTTGGGTTTTAACGTTCTCGTGGTATAATTGCACAAAGCCATGCTTTCTTTCGGATCTCATCCATTGGAAAAGCAAATGTTGTTATAGTTTGCATACGATTTTCTTTTAAGGTATTGTCGTGGTTGGTACACAGCGTCTTCGTGGCAATCTAAATATAAAATTAAAAGTTACAAGAAATGCACTAAAAATGAGGTTATGTTGTTACCTTGGTTGTATTTCAGTGAAATACTTAATAAAAGCTAGCAGCAATTTTACTTTCACTTATCACGAACAGTATAGTAATATGAATAAATACATTTCTTCAAACTTAGAGCAGTCCAACGTCCAACATATTAATATTTAATCATGCGCCGCATTTGAACAGACATTTATAAATAAACAGTAAAAAATTGGCCTACCAGCAGCGTTGCCAAATCTCCAACAGCATGGCTTCCAAGTGTAGGAGGCCGTGCTATATCTTTTTTACGTATGAAAGAATTTATATGAAATTTGGTACAAAAGTATTAGATATAATTTCAAATTGACAGACAGATATATTTCCCAGTAAATGGCCTTAACTTTGATTTTTTAAACGGATCGCTCTATATTGTTTTATACCTTTTATCACTTACAAATCAAATTACATACGAAAGTATTGTTAAATTTAAATTTGCTATCTAAAAAATTGTATGCAATTTAATTTTTTACCATAGAAAAACGTGACTGGAGAAACATGTGTTCTAATTAACTTTACTAACTCATATAATAGCTATTTCATCATTTAGGTCAATAACAAATTTTTCGTGAAAAAATAAAATTTGCTAAACATTAAAAAAGTCTTTTTAAATAGCTCCTACTAAGTGACTATTTTTCAATTAAATAGAAAACTGAATTACAAATCAGCGATGTGCATCACACACTTTATGTTGATCTAAAACTGAATACTGTTTTTTCTAACTTGTTAAAGTAGCATACCTTTCCACACTCTCCTTAAAATAGTTAGGAAATGAATATTTCCCAATTGTTTTAAAAACAGTAGGAAATAGAGGTACTGAACATTTATTCATGTAAAAAAGTGACTTTGTAGATAAAATATTGTGTCTGCCACGTGTGGAAACTCGGTTATTTAATCACTCGACTCGTATCGTGCCTGAATATCCTTCATTTCCACACATGGTAGACAAAACAAAATTTTCAAAGAAAAATTTGGCAACACTGTCGTACGTAGTTTGAATTGTAGATTCTGGAAAATAAAAAACATCCAGAGTAATCAACAAAGGGTTGAATATACGTACTACAAAAAGTACTCTTTGTGTATACAGACTTGCAATAACATTGAAAAGCAAATTTGGATTGTTTACAGTTTATTCGTCAAAATAGAAAAATTATAAGAGAAAGAATATTTGTAAAAAATGGGCGCATTCAGACGACACAACAGTTGTACAACTGTTGAGTGAAAGTTCTCTGAATGCGACCGCTCACTTAGCCGCTCAGTCGTAGCGGTCGCCATTTTAAGGTCTATTCAGACTGGCGGTAGCGGCACGGCAGCGGTGCGGTAGCGGTTTGGTAGCGGCGCGAATTCTGGGCGGTTTTTAGACTAGTAGGTATTCATACTGAGCGCGGTAGTTCGACGGTGAGTTTATTTACAAGCGGCGTTCAGAGGCGTGCAGTCGATAATAAGTTTTTAAAAAAATTTTGCAAGTAGTTCGGAGAGTTCCGATGAAGAGTAGCCGATGTTTTTGAAAATTGAGTCTGCCATTACTCTTAATTCTAAAAAACTTTTCTTAATACTTTTTTTGTTTCCTCTTCTAATAAAGGTAGTTTACTCTTGGATTTTTTTTAAATTGATTCTAAAAACACCCTCTATATTAATTAATTTGATTGACTTTCTCAAAATCTTGGTTTGAGAACAAGCAGGAACGATTCCTAGAATATTAACATGGTTGGTTTAGAAATTATATATTAATAAATCGTTCAATCAAATTTATTTTTATGCCCGTTTCGTTAGCATTGAAAAGCTAACTTGTTGAGACGTTTAAATTAAGTTTTTAAACAGTTACTTATTTGATGAACTAATTAGGAAAATGAGATTAGATTGTACATATAAAAAAATGCATATTTTTATTCTTATCATTGTATAAGTTGACTTAATTGGTGAAAATTTAGCACTCACGTTTTTATATTTTAAATTAAATAAATCGTTAATGAAACAGTTTATTTTAAAATTATGCTATTAGTAATAAATGTTTAATGAAATCTCGTTGCTGAGAATTATTTGAACCAACGGGATTTCATATTTGACAATTCGCAGAACAAATTATTTTCCACACTGTTAAATATTTGAAAATAAACTGTTTCGTCAAGGATTTATTTAAAAATAAAAAAGGAAGTACTCATTCCGCCCCAATTAAATCAATTATACAATCATAAGGATAAAAATTGTTTATCTGTAAAATATAACCTCATTCTTCTATTTTTAGTTCATCAAATAATTAACTGTTTAAAAACTTAGCGTAAACGTCTGAATAAGTTAGTTTTTAAATGCAAACGAAACGCGAGTAAAAATTAATTTGATTGAACAATTTAGCTGCATAGTTAATTTCCAAACCCAAAATGTTTGGTTGCTCTTCCATGTTGTGGCACAATCACATCCGCCTGCAATTACGGACGGTACCGAACTGCATATTTCACTCTAAATTATTGTTGTGTTTTCATCTAACCGCGCGGTTTCTTCATAAAAATCGCTCCCCGATCGATCGAAACCGCTCCGCCGGGCTATCGCCATATCCTCGCCGGCTTGTCGCTACCTCTCCGCTTCCGCGCAGCTTGTTAGTCTGAATCATATCATTTAAAAACGTGCAGAGCGATTGCTGAGCGGTTTCAGGACCGTTCCGCTACCGCGCCGCTACCGCCAGTCTGAATCTGCCTTTATGTAGCGCATTTCAAAACCGCTCACTGATCAGAAACCGCTCAGTAAAATGGACGTGTTTACCGCGCCAAACAAATTTAAATAAAGATTATTAGGTACTAATTAGTGTTAGATAGTATCTACATAATTACCTACTTTCCTACTACACTATTTACTCTTTAATTTATCTTACTAATCTCATCAAATAATGTTTACTCCTTTATTTGAACAAAATATAATGATATTACACTTTAATTTGTTATTGATAGTATCATCGCTCATAATAGATTGGTTTACTTGGAAATTCGAATAAAAATGTAAATACATTATTTATTTCACGTATTACAGTTGATTTGTAACTCTAACACAAAAACAAAACATTCAGCTGTATTTATAGGTTAAAATCGGAGAAGGTAGAGTCTTACATTTTGCAAGGCGTTTTCATTACATTTACACTTATTATTGTACCAGTTGCTTCAAATTTGCGGATCATTCTGTCAACAGTAGTGTGGCTTGGAATTGGTCGATTCGGATATTCTGCAGCAAACATATCACTCACTGCACGTGCACTATTACCAGAATAGTACCATTTCACCATTAGGACCGTTTCATTCAACGAATACATGATATTATCACAGAATTACTTAAAAGACTTCTACATTTATTATCAAGACGCTAACATGACAGCTAACTAACAATTGTTTTTTGTTTCAACGATTCCAAGGCACTACTTATTTTTGCTAAAATAGTAGTTTTAATTTCCTTAATTTTAACCCTTGTATGTACAAAAATAAGTAATGATATGGTAGTATAGAGTATTTTTTTCTCTACAAGAAACATATTTACACTTTTTCTCTAAAATCATTTGGGGAGCCAATATTTGAACATTAAGAATTTAACATGGAAATCCCTATGGTGCGTGAACCAATTCTACACCCTGTATATAACCATATAAATCCTTAATGTTTAAGTCGTGAATAAATAGCCACATAAATTAATTGATGTTTAATCCAGCGCATATAAATAAATAGTGTATTGTTGTTAGAAATAGTTCATAGTTTAAGTAATTGGTGTGTTTGTAAATACTAATAATTACTCGTTGTAAATAAATGTTTAATGCAAGAAGCGTCGTATAATTTTTAAATAGCCCGTAAAAACGTAACAATATTGACATGTCTACTAGCTTTTGAGCTCACCACGTAGGTGGTCTTATTCTAATCAAAATAATCTTTGCGTTGTTAAAATTGAGCTGTACATAAAAAAGTTACCAAAGAAAAGTTTTTCAACGTCTTTAATATACGCTGCATTTTTGCTAGATCAAATTATGGTTGAAGAGCCTTCAAAATTATCTACAAAATAAGTACAAATATACGGTACTCCCCACCCAATAAAAGCGCCTTTCGGTGCGTTCCAAGAATACTTCGACACTCAGCATCACTCCGTTTCGTTAGTACAATGAAATGTTGTGACCCAGTTATTTATTAAAAAAAACCCCAAAAAATATTTTTTTTTTGCCATCTCCATATCTCAAAAGTTAATTTTGCCTTCATTTTCGGAAGACCTATCGTATGAAAACGATCCAAAATTTCAGGAAGGTTCCTGGCGACCGGAATCGTGTACACATACGAACATACGTACACCGCACAGCACGTTTAGTCACCCCCAATACAAGGGGGGGGGATCTAGTTGGCTGGGGTCTTCACCAAAAGATCCGCACAGCCGAAACGGAGATTTGGTATAGTGGGTTAATTAGTCGGTTGACAGGAATTTTACAGATATTTGATTCAGAGTGGTTTTCGATATGAGGGAATTTCAATACTTCGTACACTTCTACATATTAATTTGTAAAATTTTCTACCGACTACCTAATAATATATACTTTTTACAAGAAACGACGAAGGAAGTATTTTAATCACGAAACAATCACCTTCCCAGATTTCTTCAGATCTTCACGTTTCAGGGTCCCTAGATGACGAAAAACAGGTTTTCTCAATTCCGTCCGTCCGTCTGTCTTTCTGTCTGCCTGTTGCCGGTATATCTCAAAAACTAATTGTTGGAAGGAGACGATATTTTGCATGCAGATTATATGCCTTCCTGGCATGAAACCGAGAAAATTTCGGTAAAATATATACAGAGTGAGCACCTAAAAAAAGATTTTTTCTATTTTTGATTTAACTCAAGAACTATTAAATGAAAGTAATATTTTGCACATAGCTCAGGTTTTTATTTATTTATTTATTTATTTATTTATTTAATGTACAGGCAGCAGTAGAAAACTGATAATGCCCGAATCTCGTACAAATTTGTGTTTAAATATAATTATGTAAAATAAGTGTAACAATGTGTATATATATAATTTCGTTTCATAGATTTATAGTTTGCTGCAACAATCCCAACCAATATCACAGTAGCCATCACAGTTATATTTGAGATAAATAATGATTGTATAGATTTTTAAATCGCAATAAAGAGGGCGCTGAAACCATTTGCCTTGGAAGGCTATTCCAGTGTTCCACGACCCGGTTAACTAGAATGTTTTTGTGGTTGTCATGTTTAAACTTGGACTTCTTGATTTTCATGTCATGTCCTCTCAAGTTCCGGGGGAGGGACATGTTGAAGAAACCAAGAAGTTCTGGGGAGTCGTAAGAACCTTTAAGGATCTTGTAAGTTTCGACGATGTCAATACGTTGTCTTCTCGTGGATAGTGTAGCAATGTTTAGTTGTCTAAGTCGATCTTCATAAGGCAGGTTTCAGATATTTCGCACAAGTCTTGTAGCTTTTCGTTGGATCTATGAAGAAAAAAGGCATATACCTTAAAAATCAATTTTTGTTTATTTTTGCTTTAGTTTAGAAATAAATACAAGTAATAATTTGCACATAGGTCGGGCTTTACACTTAACAAAAATGGGACCCAACAGATACCGAGTAAATGTAAAAAGAGTAAAAAAAGGGCAAGAATAAGTTCTGTTTAATATAGCCTCGCATCTCACAGATCCGAGAGATGCTGGATGGTCCAGTGGAACAGACGGGTAAATCCTAAATTGCATTCGCAGGCGCTGTAGTTCGAATCTCACCAGCGGTAATGTTTTTTATTTGAAAATTGATGTAATTCGCTTTAGAAAGTGTTTCCTGTTATAATTTCAGTATTATTAGGAACGTTAAGATATTTTTACCCCTAGTTTTCTTTCATTTTTAAAATTGTTTAATGTCACAACTAGTGATGGGCTTATTCAAATGAAAAATAACCGGTTATCCGGTTACTGAAATAACCTATGTAACTCGGTTTTCGTTCCAAGTATTCGAATCAAAAATAACATGCTGATACGTACTACGCTTTGAATATAAAACCTGTATTCAAAGGTACTACGTGCTATATCTCAGCGACCTACGCAGTGCTCGAAATTCTGTAAATATAAATACGTCATGACTCATAAACACAGCAGGTTGTACTGAAAACACCATTTGGTTATCGCGTACCTACCTCCTATCATAAAAAATATCAAATTAACAAATTCTGGGGACTGAAACCGGAACGCCTAAAAACTGCAAACGCATCAAGCTATAAAACAATTTTTTATTTGCTTACATCTCTAAAGGTTCAAAACAGGAGGCGGCGCCTTTAACCCGCCCGATCGATAAAGATAAACGTTTTACCACTGTTTTTATTGAAAGTAAGGTTTGGGAAAATTTGCAGCTAATTAATACATTTCAATAAAAAGCCAAAGCAGTGTAATAGTTAAACATAAATATATTTCAACCAACAATGTGGTCTTCTTCAGTATGGGAAAATTATCTGCAATACAATACAGTACACGTTAGGTTAATGAGATTATAAATATTTGAACATTTTTCTACGTCTTACCATTACTGTTTTTATTGCGATTAGCAAGCAGTCCCGCATATTTCTTTCTTTCTACACTTCTTAATAAATACCTCTTAATTTCCAATACATAACACATAATGTACGGTCGGCGCCTTAGAAATCGAAGACACTACACACTATTATGATATATTTTGCATGTATTTTTTAAGAGTATAAACTGGGTTTTTGCAGTTATTATGGGTTTAATTGTTATGTCAGATTGTTTATTGTTTGTCAATTATAAAATGCCATCTCACATTAATAAAGTAACCAGAGCAAGAATACTCCAAAGACTCGAAGAACATATTACGTGTCCCGATTTCTAAGGCGCCGACGGTACATATTATGTTTTGGTTATAGATTGGAAGAATGTACGAGTAATCGAGTTAATGCAGAATAATAGCGAGCCGTAAAACATACAATTACAACAATATATTATTATATTATTATAAATCGCCAGCAACCGAAAACAATAAAGGTGTAACCAGATATATTTCATTCATATCCACAATTACTTATGCACAAACTCCTTAGAAATCAAATAAAAATCATTTATACAATTACTATAATAATTAACGATTAACTGAGTTCCTCTGCTGTCTGCAAGTTACGATGTCGATGCAGATGACGGTGAACCGATGTCGATGCAGATGACGGTGAACCGCCAACCGGAAAACCGGCTGACTTAATCGAAACGAATCGAGAGCCAAAATTGATTCGAATGATTATTCAAATAATCAATCGGTTATTAATATGATTCGAATGCAAATAATTCAGTTATGAAAATTGTCCGGTTATGCCCATCACTAGTCACAACGTTCACTTGCATATTTTTTTATTGGAATTGTGTTTCAGAATCGTGTTTTCTGTTCTTATTTCATTTGAGGTGTATTTTGTTATTTTATTTAGTTTTTTATTTTTAAATCTTGAATAAAAAATTTTTGATTTATTTTTGAATACCTACCTGTTTGTTTTGAATACATCATATATCCGGAAATAAATGTAGAAGCGATACAGCAACTTGAGTATTTTTTCTGACATACATCGTTAGTGTACTGAGGGGCGCAAAAATGTTGGCTTGCCTACAATAAAAGTTTGCCTATTGCGGATTTAAAAAAAAATTATTCTAAGCAAAATTTAAATGCTATTTAGGAGTTTGTCTTGTATTGCGACGCTTAACATTTTCAACTGGTTCTGTGTATATGCTGCTGAAAATGTAATGTGGTATTGAACATCACACCAAGATAGAGTATTTCGTATGCTCTTTTAATACAAATATTATCGATAGCATAATTTTTAATAATGGGTTTAGTATTTTTTGTGAAAGTCACAACATAACATTTTGAAATATTAAAGTAGAGTTTATTATGTTACTCCACTGACATACTTTGTTCAATCATCAAAGATTCAAAATAGATATATGTATTTAAACATAGAGTAGGGAATTTTATTTTACTAAAATGGTTAGGGATGCAATATTAGTATGTTAATTTATTAATATAAGTTAATTTTATTTTTAGTTCTTGTAGTATCGTAGCACTTGCTAATTAAGTTAAATATTATTATTATTATTTTGTAAGCTCTTACAGTCATTTAGTGTATTTATCTTAGCATAAAGTTTTAAATCATTAGCAAATAATACAGTTTGAAAATTTACAACAGTACACAAATAATTAATAAATAAAAATAATAGTGGCGCAAGGTAAAACCATTGGGGTACACCAGAATTTGGTGTTGTTTTGCAAGATATTTGAATTTAATATAAATTGTTCTATTTTGCAAATAAGATTTTAGAAAATTTCTGACTGATTTGTTAAGACCAAATATTAAAAACTGGGCTAGTCATTTCTAACGCCATATTAAATTTGATATATATCAAATCTAATAATTGTGAGTCCTCACATGTCTAACTAAATCACTTTTCTGTGTTGCTTTGTAATCACAAACAGAACACGTATAATGCTTCTCGCCTGTATGAGTCCTCGCATGTTTAACTAAATGACTTTTCTCTGTTGCTTTGTAATCACAAACAGAACAGGTATAATGCTTCTCGCCTGTATGAGTCCTCGCATGTTTAACTAAATGACTTTTCTCTGTTGCTTTGTAATCACAAACAGAACAGGTATAATGCTTCTCGCCTGTATGAGCCCTCATATGTTTAACTAAATCACATTTTCCGTGTTGCTTTGTAATCACAAACAGAAAAGGTATACAGTTTCTCACCTGTATGAGTCCTCACATGGCTAACTAAATTACTTCTCTGTGTTGCTTTGAAATCACAAACAGAACAGGTATAATGCTTCTCGCCTGTATGAGTCCTCACATGTTTAACTAAATCACTTTTCTGTGTTGTTTTGAAATCACAAACAGAACAGGTATACGGCTTCTCACCTGTATGAATCCTCACATGGCTAACTAAATTACTTCTCTGTGTTGCTTTGAAATCACAAACAGAACAGGTATAATGCTTCTCGCCTGTATGAGTCCTCGCATGTTTAACTAAATGATTTCTCTGTGTTGCTTTGAAATCACAAACAGAACAGGTATAAGGCTTCTCGCCTGTATGAGTCCTCACATGTCTAACTAAATCACTTTTCTCTGTTGCTTTGTAATCACAAACAGAACAGGTATAATGCTTCTCGCCTGTATGAGCCCTCATATGTTTAACTAAATCACATTTTCCGTGTTGCTTTGTAATCACAAACAGAAAAGGTATACAGTTTCTCACCTGTATGAGTCCTCACATGGCTAACTAAATTACTTCTCTGTGTTGCTTTGAAATCACAAACAGAACAGGTATAATGCTTCTCGCCTGTATGAGTCCTCACATGTTTAACTAAATCACTTTTCTGTGTTGTTTTGAAATCACAAACAGAACAGGTATACGGCTTCTCACCTGTATGAATCCTCACATGGCTAACTAAATTACTTCTCTGTGTTGCTTTGAAATCACAAACAGAACAGGTATAATGCTTCTCGCCTGTATGAGTCCTCGCATGTTTAACTAAATGATTTCTCTGTGTTGCTTTGAAATCACAAACAGAACAGGTATAAGGCTTCTCGCCTGTATGAGTCCTCACATGTCTAACTAAATCACTTTTCTCTGTTGCTTTGTAATCACAAACAGAACAGGTATAAGGCTTCTCGCCTGTATGAGTCCTCGCATGTTTAACTAAATGACTTCTCTGAGTTGCTTTGAAATCACAAACAGAACAGGTATAAGGCTTCTCGCCTGTATGAGTCCTCACATGTCTAACTAAATGAGTTTTCTCTGTTGCCTTGTAATCACAAACAGAACAGGTATAAGGCTTCTCGCCTGTATGAGTCCGCACATGGCTAACTAAATGACTTTTCCGTGTTGCTTTGTAATCACAAACAGAACATGTATAAGGCTTCTCGCCTGTATGAGTCCTCACATGGCTAACTAAATGACTTTTCCGTGTTGCTTTGTAATCACAAACAGAACAGGTATAAGGCTTCTCGCCTGTATGAGTCCTCAGATGTTTAACTAAATCACTTTTCTGTGTTGCTTTGTAATCACAAACAGAACAGGTATAAAGCTTCTTCCCTGTATGAGTCCTCATATGTGTAGCTAAATTAGTACTTTGGATGCCTTCTTGTTTGATATATAACTTATCAAATTTGTCATTACTATCCATGTTCTGTGATACAGATGATGCAGTTCGTGTAGAACTACAAGATTTATTATCCGTAATTTCTGGTTTGATGTCCATTATAGCTGTTTAAACGTCAGAGTTCCTGTGATAGATGAGCCAATGGAATTTAAATAGCTTCAGACCTACAACAAAAGGAGTTTGCCATTAACCTATGATATAATTAGCAATGTGGCATTTTGAGTAATGGTAAAATTTTTATTTTATTGTAAATTTTAACAGCTATATTTTTGATATTGTATCTTTCTATAAAAATCTATAAAAGGCTTTACCCAGAACTTCCCTCGTCAACGTTGTGACACAAAATTATTTTAAAAATGAAATTAAGTTAGGAGTAAAAATATCTTCACGTTTCTAACAAATTTAATACATTTTCAAATAAAACAAAATCCGTTACCGGAGGGATTTGAACCGCGGCGCTTGCGACTACAAAAAAATCACGTTGACCAATTTCTAGCAACGCTATGGAGTCCTGTTCATATCGTTGCATTGCAGTTGCAGCTGGCTTAACCTTCACGCTGGGCATATCTTAAGATTCGTGTCGAAAGGAGGTGCGTTTCAACTACAGCAGGCAATGGAAAGTTAATTATATTTTTTATATCAATAATCTTTCACTAAAAATTCCTTGATTCTTTCTTACACATTTCATATGCTGGATGTATACACTTATCTGTAATCGTTTCCAAAATACGTCGATGCTCAAGTTTATCCTGCAAATTCCCAGTACGCTTTTTATTTAAACCATTTCTGTCACAGTTGTTAAAAGTAATTTTGAGAGTAATTTGATATCACCTGAATGCAGAAAGAATAAGCTTTCTACTAGTTTAAGAATCATCGAGAAATATTCAACACTAAGCTTGTAAATGCGATGTATGGATAAAATTCCTCTATTTTCAGCCTCACAGATTCGCGAAAAGATTTGCGCATTATGCGGCTCCCGGCCTAAAAATCAAAATAAGTTAGGAGTCAAAATATCTTCACGTTTCTAATAAATTAAATAAATTTTCAAATTAAAAAAAGGTAGCGATGGAACGGCAGGCAAACCGCGTGTGCGGCCCCAACGTTTTATGGGATTTGGAAGGGACTGGGCAATTTCTACCTGCGCCACGAAACACCGACCTCTCGTATTCCTGTGCCGCAGCTATATTTAGTAACGCGCTAATTTGTGCCTTGTTTTTGTATCATACAAACTTTACTTTGTATCTATTGGCTCTCATTTTTGGTAAGAATGAAGCCTGCATGCACTACATACAAATTATTACTTGTATCTATTCCTAAGTTGAATGAAAAATAAACAACATTTTATTTTTTTAAGGTGCTCACCCTGTATACAGGGTGTCCCAGATAAGAGCAACTACATGGGGATTTCGGAAACGGCAAGAGATACAGGGTGGCTTAAATGAGAAAAAAGTTGCGCTATTCCGGATCCAATCAGATGCTGTATCGAAATTAAAAATATCTACAGGGGTTTTTAAAATATCGAGCAAAAACAAAAAATTGTGGTTTTCAAAAAATTGCAATATCGTCGCCATCTTGTAAACGAATTTAATAAAATTTAGTAGTTTTGTATTAGCGACTACGGCCAATCGAATGACGTTAACGAATTTTTTCTAGGCCTTCTAGATTTTTTGCAACCATAGCCAACTTTATTATTTCTTATGGCCGCCATATTGGATTTATACGTCATTAAATAGCGCATAAAAAGAGCTGTTCAACCATTTATAACAGGCCTATCTTTGGATGACTTAAAGTTAAATTTCTTAAAAAACAGTTTTTCATTCAGTTGGCTGTGAAACAAATGCCGCAATTGTGTTTTCTTAAAAATTTCTTTATTTTCTTTTATTTATGATTCTAAAGTTAACAACTAATACATTATTTATGATTAAACTTAAAACCAAAAAAAAAAACCGATGACAAAGCGTTGAATTAAATTAAATGTTCGAAAATTCCACCGTTGTTATTAATGCACGTCATGCTTCAATGAATTAGAGACATACATTCATCTTTAACGATTTGTTCAGGCATTTCTTCAATGGTTTGAGCAACGCCTGCCTCAAGTTCTTTTACCGTATTATAAGGAGTACAATAAACTTTATCTCTTAAGTATCTCCAAAGGCAAAAATCAAGTGGCATGTTGCTGATTCAAATAGTCAGTTAGGATTCTTGCATTATGTGGAGGTGCTCCGTCTTGCTGGAAGCACATGTTCGCTACATCTTGAAGAGGCAAATTTTCTAAAGTTTGGTCGACGTAATTTTGTAATATTTCAAGATATCGAGGTGCAATCAAATTATTATGAAAAATGTTAAATAGTAAGTGTCAATTTATGACTCCTAGCCATACATTAAAACCCCACTTAACTTGATGACGCACCTCACGATGTAAGAACGGATTTTGATTGGACCAATACATGTTGTTGTGTCTGTTAAATACCCCGCAGTTTGTAAATCTGCTTTCATCAGACCACAGAACCTTAAACTGAAATTGAGGATTTTCTTGGAATTTTTCTAAGAACCAATTGCAAAACATTATTCTCCTTTCTAAGTCACCATCTCGGAGTCCTTGACTAATATGTTCTACATATGGACGATACTTGTATTTTTTAATAATTCTCTGAGCAGTTGATTTAGGCACTTCAACATTATTTTCCATTTAACGAAGGGAGGTATAAGGATTGCCTATAACACTTTGCAAAACAAGATTTTCAATATTTTCATTACTTACTCTATTTCGATTGTGTTTTTTAAAGAAACCATAACTAAGTAAATTATTTCTAAGCATTCTGAGGATTGACAAACCTGGTTGCAGTCTTTCTGGATATCGCTGAAAATACCTATCTTGAGCTCGTTCAGCATTCCTCCGGCACAAAATGAAACAATCATACATATCCACTTTTTCCCAATTTGAATACCTTTCTATATTAAATTTAAAAATTAAACTCTTAACAGATAGAACCAAATAAATAACAAAGTTTTGACAGATAGGTACATAGCTATGACAACAAACACAATTGCGGCATTTGTTTCACAGCCAACTAAGTGAAAAACTGTTTTTTTAATAAATTTACACTTTTCGTCATCCTAAGATAGGCCTGTTATACGTGGTAAAAAAGCTCTTTTTATGCGCTATTTAATGACGTATAAATCCAATATGGCGGCCATAAGAAATAATAAAGTTGGCTATGGTTGCAAAAAATCTAGAAGGCCTAGAAAAAATTCGTTAACGTCATTCGATTGGCCGTAGTCGCTAATACAAAACTACCAAATTTTATTAAATGTGTTTACAAGATGGCGACGATATTGCAATTTTTCGAAAACCACAATTTTTTTGTTTTTGCTTGATATTTTAAAAACCCCTGTAGATATTTTTAATTTCGATACAGCATCTGATTGGATCTGGAATAGCGCAACTTTTTTCTCATTTAAGCCACCCTGTATCTCTTGCCGTTTCCGAAATCCCCATGTAGTTGCTCTTATCTGGGACACCCTGTATATTTCTCTGAAATTTTCCCGGTTTCATTCCAGGTATATATATAATGTGTATGCAAACTATCGTCTTCCTCCAACAAATATTTTTTGAGTTATACCGCCAACAGACAGACAGACAGACAGATGGAATTGAGAAAACCTGTTTTTCGTCATCTAGGGACCCTGAAACGTGAAGATCTGAAGAAATCTGGGAAGGTGATTGTTTCGTGATTACAATACTTCTTTCGTCTTTCAGACGAGGGAAGTAGAAATGAAATTCTGGTTACAATCAAATCTCAAATAACAAACCAATCGATGTTAGCTCAGTTGGTTGAGATACATTTTATAATTGTACTTCTATTTAATTCTAAGAATGAAATAAAAATATAACTAAAAATATAATTGATGCTAGTCCATTATGGCAGATAAATGTCTTGTGGTAGTTGACGTTAGTCTATTGTGAATTGTTTATGATCTAGGTCAGGGGTCTCCAAACTTTTTAGTCTAAGGGCTACACTGACTCCTCCATTAAGTCCCCAGGGCCAAGACCTAGCTAGCTCATTATACCAACATACTGTAGTTCGGAATTACGCGCAATTTTTTGTATTGGAATAGCCGGCGAGTGAGATAACTATGGCGCAGGATGCGAGGGTGAACTCCGCTCCGTTCACAATTTTGGTTGGTACTTACAGACAAGTGTCAAGGACATTTCATTGCGTCAATTATGCTTGGTTAGTCAAAGTATACAGCGTCGTCTTGTAGCGAGTAACAGAGGTAGAGCATGTTCTGGAAGAGTTCTGCTGCGTGGTCATTTGTCTTTAAGATTCGAGTACTTTTTAGAGTTTTCGAATATGTTCTACGCATGGTACAAATACGGGAGACAACCGAGGGTTGGACAGTTCCAAAGTTTGAAGTGAATGAGAAGCGAAATATAGTGCGACGAGTGTGTTTTCTAACTATAGTTTCTTAGTTAGCGAAATGTTCAGCGAACGTTTCGGCCTTTTCTTTTTCTAATCTGGCCTAAGTATCATCAGGTTTCTTGGTGGGAAGTATAGCTGCAATTGGTCGTTTGAATCTTTTAGTTGCCTTCCATATCATGTGATCATCGTGTGAAAGATTTGTAATGTACTGTTGGAATGTATTGTTTCTTGATTCTATTAACACGTTGCGTAATTGGTGTGTAAGTCTATTGAGCGAGGTTTTGTCGTGTCTATTTTTGGTTCCTTGCCACTTTTTTTGTGCCTTTTGTGCACACTTGAAAATTTTATGGTACTGTACGACTGTCTACATGCAATATTAAAAAATTATTTTAAACATTTCTAAGTGTCCAAAAAACAAATGAAGCATACTACTGCATGCAGAATTTCATCCTAAATCCAAATATGCAAAAATATACAGGGTGTTCCATTTAAAATAAAAAAGTTGAACATCGTTGCTCAAAACAGTTGAAAGATATTCACAAACGAGCAATGTCAAAAAATAGCTCTTGTCTTGCCATTGAAGAATATATATAGTTTGTTGGGTTTAAATTTAAAACAACGGAGTTATGGGTTGTGGCGTTTTTTAGGAAACAGCCAGTATTTGCGGTTATATGATAACAAAGTGCCTTGCAAAACATACTTGTGACACTTGCGAAGTTTATGCAAAAGAATAAGATGAATTGGATGACACTTCCCTATTTTGTTACATGAAAGCATATAACCATTCAGAAAATATTTTTGGTAGTTTAATTTGTTTAACAATGTACCATTTACACATCCTTGCAAACATTTTCAACGAGAATATGTTATTAAGTTGTACGCCAGAATTAGAATATTTTATTCATTAAAAAACATTAATGTAAATGATATGTTTTTCGGACTTTTTCCACTGTCTAGGGTGTAAATCACACAACGTTTCGAGAGTATTGATCTACTCCCGTCTTCAAGTGTTCTTGGTTAGTCCTGAGAATTACAAAAATAGTCTACTGCGCATACAGCATTAAGATATATATAAGTTTACAACTAAAATATATAACCGCCCTGGTGGCCTAGTGGTTAGAGTGGCAGACTAGCGATCAGCGGTCCCGGATTCAAACCCGGGGGAGCCACAAATTTAAGTAGAAAAACGTATATCAGTCCTTCTCAGGACTAACCAAGAACACCTGAAGACGGGAGTAGATCAAAACTCCCGAAACGTTGTGTGATTTACACCCTAGACCAGGGGTGGCAAACCAATGGCACGCGTGCCATTGATGGCACGCGGAAAAATAATTTGGACACGGCCTTAATTTCCTTAGGTACCTCATCCAAACAATTTATTTTTTCGTCTACATTTGAGGTCATAGTAACAAAGTTCATTGTGAACAAGGCTACCGGTGCCGGAACGGCAACAGACTGCGCGACAGAGATAGGTAGATTTCGCGCAAATTTCTGACCAAACGGATGGGAGTGAGCTACGGAGTTAGCTAACGCGGGTGACGCGAAGGGACGGCGAGAGGGGAGCTGTTACGCTTAGTTTGTAGTTCCCATGCAGTATTTGAAATAATTAGTTGGATTTTACTTTATGCATTTATTTTGTAAGTTCTCCCTTATATAGTTAGGCAGCCCTATTCACATTTATTTTTAAATATTGAATAAATTTTCCCCTGCGTAGCTAGGCAACTCTATTTTTATCTTGTGATAAATTTTTCAGCAAATTACAGCTATGTTGCTATCAATTTAGAACACTCTGCATTCCAATAGTTTTTCTGGTGGTCCTTTTCCAAATTTTGGGAGATTTTGATAACCTGAGTTGAATTGCGTGTGGTAGTATTTCTCGACCTTTTTCATCCCAGCCTTCGCTTGAATAAGTTGGTTGCCCCTCGGCTTCGTGCTTCACCAGCTAAATTATAGCTTGGTTCATTTGTGAGGGAGAATTTGGAAACAACGAAAGCTCACTGAACGTTAGGATAATTGTTTATGGTTGCAATCCTTATGTTCACTATGCTCTTGCGGAATTTTGGGGCCCACTTTCGTTGTTTGCACGGCACTTCAGGCTGTCCGCCACCTCCAGGTTAGTATTCTTCAGCTCCCGCCTTTTAGCTCGGTTATGTACCTAGGAATATGTATTTTTAGCCTAATTCTACCTGGCATTATTTGATGGCACGTCATGGCCTCATTAACCATTTCTTTAGAAAAAATGGCACGTAGATCAATAAAGGTTCGCCACCCCTGCCCTAGACAGTGGAAAAAGTCCGAAAAACATATCATAATAGACCACTGCCAAAAAATGACATTCAGAGAACAAAAAATTAATGTAAATTTTAAATTACCCAGGTCAAATAAAAAAATAATAATATTAACCTTCCGCCTTGCAGGCCAAGCTCCTTCATGGGGTGTTAGTGCCTCACCATTATTATTATTATATGGAAATATAATTAATTAATATTAAGTTATTTTTAATTATTTTGATTTATTTAAAATGTAATCTTAGTATTAAATATAAAATGTTGAAAAATGTATTGTTTTTTTGTCCCAGATTTACATCCAGTAATTTTGAATTAAAACTATTAGAAAAGCTTTAGTAAATATGCTACATTTTAAAAGCTTTAAAATAGGTATATATTTTTTAATGGAACATACTGTTACTAGAAAAATTATATTGTGGAAGCCGTTAAATCTAAATGAAAGTAATTTAAAACACCAGACTCAACCTTTGCAAATCATGTGTCAGAGACAGGCCACAATTTTCCAAATCTAAACGATTTAAAGATATTACATACAAGAAAAAGGTTTTAAATTAAATAAATTTATTACAATCCATAGAAATTATCAAATCTAATAATTCTAAATTATCAGTGCATGCTGTATAGTTAATTGTTATAATCCTTTAAATAATCTTATTATTACTAAGAGTGCACCTGAGTATGTCAATATAAATTCGTTTATAATGAATCGGTCACATCATTTGGGAAATTAAATTAATTTTGTACAAGTCTCGTTACATCAATGCGAGTTTTGTTAATTCGGCATATGTCGAACGATGTTTTCCACTATTACGACTTGCATCAAAATTCCTAATACGGCTCTGTCTGCTTTCGCTGCTAAATGACACCTGCCGGCTCGACCATTCTCCTTATGGTGTGGTAAGAACGAAGGTCACGAAAATTACACTTCTTAACAACAAAGCGCCGACATTTAAGTGATTCTGCTGGTCTCCTTATGCTGTGCCCACGTTGTGTTTTTAACATTCCAGTCGCCTCCTACGATGAATTTCGTATCAAAAGTTTGCAGGAACTCTTCGTATTCTTCAGTATAGATAGGGTGTCTGGGAGGGCTGTAGATTGCTGCTATTATCAGTGGATAAGGGAAAGTTTGAACCTTTATGCTTGTGCTTTGTATTTTATTCGTCTGATGAGGTTTCTATTCATGATGATTGATTGTGTTTTTGATTATGACTGCCGATCCTCCGTGTACCGTACCATCTGGGTGGTTAGTTAGATATACGGTATAAAGCGGAATTTTTATTAATGTTCTTGACGTTGCGTGAGTTTCTGACGTTAATAATATATCAATATTTTGAAAGGAATATGTGGTATCGCTATTTATATTGTGGATTTGGATCCGAAGTGTGGGGAAGTCGCTTATATTCGGTATGTTGTGGGTGAATGTTGTTTGGTGCTCCTCTGAATGGTGCATGTCAGGCTCTCGGTATATCTTGGTACAGTAAGCATCCCTTATAATTAGGGGTTTCTTAAAGGTAGAAGTTTTGTGGTGCCCACCACATTTAACGCATGCGAAGGGTTTGTTGCCATAACTCTTTGTATGGCCGTATTCCTGACAGCGGATGCACTGCGGTATAGTATTCTCCTTCCTAGGCGACTCAATTAGGAGTTTGATGGTACTGATATGTTTTACATCGAATATGGTTTTATTATTATCTTTGGGTTGTAAGTCGACCATAAATAATGGTAATGGTTGTTTAGTTAGTCTATGACGAATATTAATTAAGTTGCAAACTACGTGTCCTAGTTCACCTAGTTCTTTTATGATGACCTCCGTATATTATCTTTCCTCCTTAAGTTAGTAGATGTGGTGTATTGTATTTTCGTCAAGAAACCTATTGAGTTTTCTGTACAAATCTGACGTGTTGGTATTTATTTTAATTGTGTCGTTCAATAACACCGTTGTGTAGCATTGTTCTTTTTCTAATATTGTACTTATGTTTTTCATCATCTCATTGTAGTTATTCACCCCGTAAATATAAAAAGGTGGTGGTTTTGTGATTCTAGGTTGCTGGGTGTTTGCTCCGGGTTAGCGTTGCTGCTTGTGGCTGGTGAGAATACCTTGAATCTGTTGGAAGTATTTGTTTGAATGAAATGTTGACTTGTTACGTGTGGTTGGGGGTTGTTTCTTTTTCTTTTTTTGATTGTTTGCCACACGTGTTTGTATTTTTTTGAGTTTGAATCGCTGGCTTTGTCATCCATGTTTACAGAAGTAGTGTTGGATTTATTTCGGCTGGTAGGATTAGTTACTTGTTGGTTTGAATTGGTGTTCATTGTCTGCAGTGATACGGGAGCATAGGGATTCATTGCATAGGCAGAAGGTATTGTTTGGGTGTAGGTTGTGTATGGGAGCTGTGGGTTTGGCTGACTACTGTATTGGTTTTGTTGTTGTTGATATCCCTGATAGTTAGGGAAACTGAATGTGAATCAGTAATTTTCAGGAGTAGGGTGCATTGGCGGGCCTGGTGGGCCAGGACCATACCCAGTTCTCATGGGGAACATGGGTTATAGTTAATTTTTATACGCACAGAATTAATACATTAATATGTTTGTACATTTTGCTAACGTATTCACGACACCATAACATCAGCAAAATGACGACGATACTGAAATTATATCATTCCTGGATGCCCCATGCCAATTGTCAGTACCAACCAAACTCTCCTAAGCAGGCTAGCCACCAATACCCGTAAAGCCTCAGGATACAATCTGATAGTAGAAGTCCTACAAAATCTCGCCAGAAAAGCTATAGCACTCCTCAGACTATGCCATTTCCCTGTCCAGTGGAAGTTCGCCCAAATGATTGTAATCGCTAAGCCTGGAAAACCACCCGCACAACCTTCCTCCCACCAACCAATCAGCCTTTTACCCTTAATATCAAAGATATTCGAAAGACTACTGCTAAAAAGGATACACAAAGACGTAGATCTAGAACACATAATACCACACTTTACCAATTCAGATTCCGTCAACATCATTCAACGATTCACCAAACCCATCGAATCGTAACACACATAATGGAGTCTCAAAACAAAACGAATCTGCACAGCCGCATTCTTAGACATCAACCAGGCTTTCGACAGGGTATGGCATGCAGGCCTATTATACAGAATTAAACTTCACTTCCCAAGCCAATTATACTTGTTATTAAAGTCATATCTAAGCGATAGGATCTATCAAGTTAAGATCAACAGCACTGTGTCTAACTACCACAAGATTACCTCTGGAGTCCCGCAAGGCAGCGTGTTGGGACCCTTACTGTACTTAGTGTATACCTCTGATACCCCTACCGTAGAGAACACGTGTTCATTACTGCCATTGGTTTCAACAAACTTTTGACAATAATCTGCTAGATTTAATTTTTACACCGAGGAAGCCTGTCAGGTTATGTAAATTCTCAAAATGTTTGCATATAGAGAACCGATAACTTTCATGAATATTTGGAATCTCCACTACAACCCCAAAAATTAGGTATTTGGATAACAGTTTCCAGAAGATTAATTGGACCAATATTCTTTAACAACACCATTAATGGACAGGGATATAGGGAACAAATTCCAGAAAATTTCGTTGAGCAACTCGATGAAAATGAAAGGAATTATGATTGATTCCAAAAAGACAGAGCCGCTGCTTGATTTCTTAATATTTGCCTAAATTGTCATTAATTAATTAATGACATTAGGTAGATATAAAACATGACATTTATACTTAATCAGGCTACCAGTGGAAATAAAATATTCAAGTGTGGAGATTTGAATGCGTGTAATGTGTAGAAACACTAATTTTGAATGGTCTTTAGAAGTCCAGAATTCTTTAAATAAGATAACTAGGCCATAGCTGATAATAAATTTTATTGTTAATATGGAAGCCAATGGATTTCCTATAATTTTTATATTAATTAATAAAAAGAATCTTGAAAAATTCACAATGTTTTGTTTGAAGTGTTTTGACCTGTGCAGAGTTTATTTTGCAGATAAGGATCAAGGTTGTCTAATCTTTTAGGCTCTATTTAATGAGAGGAATATGCACTCAAAGTTTGTCGGTCGAATTCGTATACACCCTGTATATAATGACTGCTTGGTTGCAGGAAATATGGGTAACTAGAGGTTATGTTACATAAACCGGCATCGCTGAATCTCATATCTAGGCTGTGTGTCATTCTGGCTTATTTACGTTAGTTGCAGCGTTTGATTGTGTGTTATATGCATCCTTACATGAGTTGGCCTGTCTCCGGTGATGTTCACAGCTCATTGCCTGATGCCGGTGATAAGCTCGCCTGTCATAAATACCTACAAAATTTGCTACGGTGATAAGTTAGCATACACTCTGTTAACCCATTGGCTAATGAGTGCTAACATTTACTTTAAAACATACATTTCATAAAAAGCCTACAGCTCATTTAGGGATTATATATAATGCCTTAGGCATTATATACAGGGTGATTCAAATTCGAGGCTAACCATGGGGATTTCGAAAACGGTAAGAGTTAGAGGGGTGGTTTAAATTTGGCAAAGTTGCGCAATTTAATGCTCACCAATATGCTGCCGAGAAACCAAGAAAATTTTATTTCGTTTTCAAGATTTTTGAAAAAATTCAAAATTTGTCATATTCGTTTTTATTTTTTCCTGATCTTATTTACGAGGATATTTAAAAATTAACAATACATTCTTAAGGCAACTTTTACTGGCCTACAAGATGGAGGTAACGGATTTTTAATACGACGTTTCGTCTTCTGCCAACCATCATCAACTTTGTTTTTTCTTACGGCCGCCATCTTATATTTTTAGATCGTTGAATAGAGTTTTTTTTGGGGATTTCAAAAATGTATAACTTACCTACCCCATATCAAACAATTATGCTAATATTCACAAAAAGCGGAAATTATTCTTAAAACACGTACTTTTGAGTTATAAGTAACCTAAATTTGAAAACAAACAACAAGGAATAATAATTAAAAGAAAAAACTTAACAATAAATCAAGATTATAATAAGTGTTCAAAAAGAAAACCATTTTGCTGCACCCACATACGAGCTCTTTTGATAACACTACGTATTGCTCGTTGAATAGATACTTCTTCGGGGAATATTTTGACAGGCAGCTATAAAACTGTTGCGAAGTTCTCCGACGTTTTCGTAGCGTTGCTTATAAATGGCATTTTTCAATGATCCCCATAAAAAAAGTCTTACGGTGTAAGGTCCGGACTACGCGCGGGCCATTCGATAACCCCTCTGTTACCTATCCATGCATTTGGAAAAATTTCATTTAAATAATTACAAACTAAAACACTGTTATGTGATGGGGCACTATCTTGCTGCCACCAAAGTTGTCTTAATTCGTTAAGTGGTTTTTCATCCAAAAATTCCAGCATTGGTCCTCTTAAGGACTTCTTCTTCTTCTTCTTTATCTTTCCCTTGTACCCTAAGGTGTCGGGTCCGCTATCCACTTCTGGAATTCTTTCCTGTCCCTTGTCTGACCTCTGCTATACTCTTTTCTCTCTTCTCCACTTCCCTCTTGATTGTGTCCATCCATGTATGACTTGGCCTACCTCGTCCTCTTTTCTCCTCTCTTCTTACCTCCAACACTTTCCTTGGTGTCCTCTCCTCTCCCATTCGTACCACATGCCCATACCATTTCAACTGTCTCTTCTATATAGTTTCTACCAGCGGTTCTAGGTCTAGTTCATGAAGGTAAAGGGAAGGAGCGCCGACCACTTAGCCGCTGGTAAACAAAAAGTGGGCTCAGTTTTGGTTGACAGTTATGTGGCGCTCATGTCGCATAACACGCTAGAAATACGCCCGTACCCGGTATTACAACCAGGTACAAAGCAGGAGGGCATAATAGAACAAGTTTACTTGACGCACTATAATAATTGAGTACTGAAATTCAGTAAAAACTGCAACAATTCGCTAAAAACAACACACAAATACAACTTCTTCTATAAAGATACACGTATTTTCTCTAAAAATTTAGCGTGCAATGGAACAACTGCGCCGCCTGACGGTCAATCTACAAAGCACTAACTGTCAACCAGCTGTGGGCCCAATTATTCATTCAAGCGAGAATTCTCCTCCCCTTTACCTTCATGGTCTAGTTCTTCTCTTGTCGTTATATTTCTGACTAGGTCTCTTTTTGTTCTTCCCACTACCCGGCGTAGGTATTTCATTTCTGCCGTCGTCATTCTGCTCTTGCTTTTATCCTGTAGTGGCCAGGTTTATGTTCCTTAAGAACTGTAGGTAGTTATTTGCATTCAGAGTATCCTCATAAATGAAAGGGCCCAGTATTCTATCTTTAGTTAATCCGATCCAGACTTTAAATGCAAAACGAGTTTGATGCCGGACTTGCCTGTTCTCTCTAGGATTTTCAGTAGCCATAACGTGTTCATTATTGTGATTAAAAACGCCTAACTTGGAGAAGCGACATTCGTCAGTCCAAATTATTTTTTAAACAAAATTCTCATCGCGATTTGTTTGGTCAAGTAACCAATAAATTGCAGTAATTAAGCCGCCTCTGGCTATCACCGGGCAGTAAAGCTTCACTTCTATATATTCTATAGGGTTTAAAATTTTTCAGTGTTCTCCGGACTGTTGTTTGCGGAATATTCAAATTAACAGATATTTCTCTAGTAGAAATGGATGCGTATTCGTTCACCTGAAATGAAGTAATGAATTGATTTATGGCAAAAACATAAAAAAAGACTTACTGCCTAAGAATGGCCTCCCGATTTGCTAAAGGGATCCTACTCCCATATTTAGGTCTCAGTGCATTAAATTGTCAATATCATAGGCGTAACTTGTGAGGGGCAAGGGGGGGCAGCGCCCCCCCCCCAAAATTTTGATTTTAAAGTGCAAGTGCAGCATTTTTTTTGCAATTTAGGTTTAAACATTTTGCGAAGTCTTGTTTTTGCCCCTCCAAAGTGATGCCCCAAGTTACGCTCATGGTCCATATTTTGACAAATTTCAGTGAAGTCTTAAGAAATAACTTTCGTTCGGTTGATTCCTTTCAGGGTACATTTCAAAAAAGGCGTTTGCTGAATCTCTTGAGTTTCTGCCTTTTGCGTAATATATTTGCAAAAATCGCGCTTTTCGTCGTATGAAAAAGGCATTTTTAATACGACCAAGTACCTAACTATTCTAATCACACCCTACACCCTTGACAACAAAACACAATTAAAATGACAGTAGCAGCCATATTAAATAAAATAAAGAACAATAATTTGATTCAAAGGTATCTTGATAATAAAAGACAATACCTACCCTTCTACGGTGCAGTGGTATCTAGATCGTTTTTGTTTGATTCAATAATTTTCGTTTTTTGTAAATATTAGGCTAATTGTTTGATATTAGGTAGGTAAGTTATACATTTTTGAAATCCCCAAAACAAACTCTATGCAATGGTATAAAAATATAAGATGGCGGCCGTAAGGAAAAACAAAGTTGATGATGGTTGGCAGAAGAGGAAACGTCGTATTAAAAATCCGTTACCACTATCTTGTAGGTCAGTAAAAGTTGCCTTGAGAATGTATCGTTAATTTTTGAATATCTTCGTAAATAAGATCAGGAAAAAATAAAAACGAATATGACAAATTTTTAATTTTTTCAAAAATCTCAAAAACGAAATAAAATTTTCTTGGTTTCTCGGCAGCATATTGTTGAGCACTAAATTGCGCAACTTTGCCAAATTTAAACCACCCCTCTAACTCTTCCCGTTTTCGAAATCCCCATGGTTAGCCTCGAATTTGAATCACCTTGTATAATGCCTATAGTCAAAATTATACCCATTCGGAGTCACGTGACTTTTGTCTGTCTCTGTTCATCTTTAGTAAAATAGATGAAATGAAAGAAATTTGAAAAAAAGGCATGTCGATTCATAAAATTAATTTTAAAAATTTGACGTTTCTAATCTGTCAGATTATATTTTTCGTGTAAGTTATTGAGATAAGGGTAATAAAACCTAAAATTGTTGAGCCGAAAACTGGAAATTAAAAGAAACCATCGGACATGCGGTATAACGAGCAGTCACAACAATTAATTTGAATATTATGCGTTTTTTTATGAAGAGTACAATATTAATAATAGTAAATCAACAGTTTCACCCTCCAACGCTGTTCGCCGTGCTTCTCTTGCGTTAAATATCTCGGAGAGCACAATTTACCGAAAATATGAGCCAGAAAGTGAAGAATGCAAAAACGGAAGTCGACGAAGCAGTCAAGACACTATATATAAAATGTATGTAGCTAAAGAATTTGTAACCATAAAAAATCTAAAAAATGCTTGGTTGAAGAATCTGGAGATTTTTCACATTCAGTTTCTTCCCTAAATAGATTGTGCAAGGAAATAGGCTTCAAATGGCAATGTTCTATAACAGAATATGCATGCACAGAAATTGACTTAAAATTTGCTATACGCAGCAGGTTTTTAATGTAGCAGCTGACATATCTTTATTATATTTACATTTTACGACATGTTATGTTTTCTTTAACAAATTCAGTTTGATTTCATATAAGAGAATAAACCCGTAGCAACCTTGTTTTAGAAATTGGCATATGTCAGGATAACCTACAAAACGGAATGTCATTTATTTCCCTAAAATTGCATTTTTAAGAATCGACATACGTAAAATTACTAGATTATCACGTGACTCCGAATGGGTATAAATTTGACTATAGCCATTATGTTAAATATGTTTGAATTATACAAGTTGCCTGTAACATATCCACAGCAGTCGAAAATTTTGTACAAAATAAAAGCCCCATTTCCCTCGTAAAATCAAGTATTAGTATTCATGATTTTTTCGAAATCGTGATTCTTGCGGAAAAATCCGTTTCGCGCATTCTACATTCAGAAAAAGTAGTTTTAGAAGTAATGGCTCTCTGTGAGTCTGCAAGCCTGCGTCCTCTACACAGCCCAGACGATTCAATTGATCAGCCTAAAAATTTATATCTTTGTTTTTATATACATTTAGAGATCTCAGTAACTTTTGGTTAATATCTGATAACCAGAAGTGGTACTTTACTCTATGTTTTTCCTTTTTGCGGAAAAATTTTATATGATAAAAATTAAATTTTATAGAACAAGATCATATATTGTACAACTATCTACAACTTTAGTTTAAAAAAGCATTTTATATGTATAACGTTTCGAAAAATTTCCGAGCAAAATCATTAGCCAGAAATACATTTTGTGGAATGTCCTCAAATATGGGTTCATTTTGTATCGGTACGCAATAAATATGACATTTATACTGACACACAGTAACAGCTTAAACGGCGACTTTGAAATTCCGCCTTCATTAAAACAATATATTTCGTGGTTGGGATAAAAACAAGTGATAAAAATAAACTGATAAAATCCCAAGGGAATTTTTTACTACTATAAAAACGCAAGATTGCTTGTATTTTGAAAAATTATGTCATTTGAATAACAAGAAATACGATCAATAGTCAGTTATAATACCACAAGAGCATAAAGATAATCGATTATTTTACTTCCCGACCAACGAGACGTATTCTGCGAAAAATTACGACAGCACAGCTGGAGTGATTTTTTAAAGAATACGTCGAGTTTGAGGGAAGTAATCGATTATTTTTGATGATCTAGTGATATTCATTACGATTATATAATGAATCGAAAATTAATTAAGCAAGAAAATATGATATTATTTTGTAGTAATATTAAACGTATTACAATTCCAACAATGTTACTATAACGAAATCATGGCTCTAGATTGAATATTTTTAATTGTTGGACCCAGCGAAAAACCAAAACAGTCATATACACTGGCGCAAAATAATCAACTGAAATCAATTTATTATTTCCATAGATACTAAGATAATAGTAGTTTGTATACCAAGGGCCTGAAGTTTAGCTTTTTATCATGAATGTGGATTTTGTTGCCGAGGCCCGTAGAGCCAAGACAACTAAACCACATGAGGGATAAAAAGGAACTTCAGTGCCGAGGGGTGCATTATGTTTTTTTCTAATCGAGAAATCACAAAATGACAACATTTTAACCAACTTTTGTAGGTTATGTTGACGTCGGTTGACGTTTACCTATCGCCCAGCCGCCTACAAAAAGTCGTAAAACAATGGATTACTTCACTGCCGATTTCAAAAAAAAGTCTTATGATATTCGTTATTTATAGGCCATTCACTAAACACAAAAACATTTTAATGTTTGTGAAGTTGGCATATGTATAAAATTTTTGTACTGGGGATTCTGTATTTTGTTTTGCAAAGGTTTCACCACCTGCATAAAGGCAGGTCTCAATTTAAAAATGACAATTAATACTTCTCATTATTTTAGTGTCAAAGTAGATATTTTCCGGATATTCTCGCCGGAACTTTTATAAAATGTAATAAAAATGCCTACTAATAAACGCTACGTCAATAGTATCCACCAGAGTATTTGTATAATATCCTTAATAGTAGTTATTTATAACACTTATGACAGCTGATAAGTAAATGTCACACCTTTAACCTATAAGTTTTAGTTAGTGATGGGCCTATCCGGAATGAATAATCGGAAAGTTTCCGATTGTTCAAAAAATCGGAAGGCTCCGATTATTTCGGAACGTTTCGGAACTTTTCGGAATTCGATTATTTTACTGTTCGGTGCACAAAGTTCGGAACTTTCGGAATTCGATTATTTTACTATTCGGTATACAAAATGAGAAAACGAAATGCCAATTTGAACTGAACGGAATACGGAATGTTGTGTTGACTCACTTGACTGCTATACCTATGCTGGCACTAATGGCAGTGGTATTTCGTAGATTAATTATTAGATAGTAGACCTTACAGACTTCAAATTCATGTATTGTTTTAGACTATCTATTATGTACTTTATGTGCCATTAAACTTTAAAATATCACTACCATTTTCCGAAAGTCTATTAAGGTAACTACTGTAATAATTTGAAAAAATATTTTATTTCCTCACATCCCACTGTGCGACTCTAACTCAGAAATTGTTTTACTTGCCGTCATATAAACCCAAACAATAGATGCCAACGCAGATAAGAGCTTACGGCGCAACGGCGAGTGCCGCATCGCAAATTTGGACGCACTTCATCTTCCTTCCGCTTGTTGTTGTTTCGCTCGTTTTCCCTTGCTTGCATTTACGGAATGTAAAATAATCGGATGATATTCCGATTTTATAAACATTCCGAAATGGAACATTCCGATTATTGAAATCATCCGATTATGCCCATCACTAGTTTTAGTAACTTTTTGTAAGTACATTCCTAGACAAAGATGAATTTCAGAAGTACACTCATGAAATTTTGGAAATCAAAGGCCACTTTGTGTTTTTATGTTTAGTGAACGGACTATGTAGAGTAATATTTTTAGTAATTAACCAGCAATTTTAAGAATTACAATTAACCGGTTCATAGGAAGCATTAGAAAATACAAGATTAACATAAAAATTAGTGAGTATTTCTGATACACTTATTTTTTAGTGGTACTATTTTAGGTATGTATGTATGGATGTATTATCGTTAACCTCGTTTTACCTTGCGATGTACAAGCTGGTGCTTTATGTGCTTGTATCTGGCGCTACAATGCTCAACTTGCCCTGGATTCGGGATACAAAGTTGGAGCGCACCTTTTATGATTGCACAGCAACCATTGTGTTAAGTGTGTGTCATGTTGATGTGTTGACCTTGTTACTCTATCTCTTAGGTCTGTGGATCTGAGTAGAGCACAGTTAATTTGGTGCTCAACTGTGAATGGTCTCACCGAGTCCGATTCAAACCGCCAAGGCTGCGGAAAAATTCCCGCCCCCACGGGATTCAAACCGAGGACTCGCTTACTAGCAAGCCTAGCGCTACCCAACTGCGCCACCCGGCTCCATGACCGCTACAAATTTTTTCCCATATTCAATTGAGAATTATTTATATGCTTACTTGAGGCCTGCGACATAAATCTGCTCAATTAGATAAGACACCCAGTCCTTATTGTGGCAGCTGCTACATTTGGGAGGTTCGCTGTGGTTCTGAAAGAAGAGAATATTCTTATTACAAATGCTTCACTTGCCTTCATTACTGAAATACATATAGACATTTACAAAAATTGTGCATACTGCTCACCCAAAATAACTGTGCAAGTGAAACGGGTAAAAGAAACACAGGGACTACCTATTCAAAACTGTTTATTGTACTAACGCTTCACTGAACTGACTTACTTTGAGTAAGGACTGCTTCCACCACAATTGTCCACTGCACAGTTATTTTCAGTAAGCTATACTGTACATACCCAACAGAGTCAAAAATGCAAGCGGTTGGTGCCTACACCTAGGTTTACGAATTGTATCAAATTTGCTAGAGGCGTGTAATGCACCCGAATAATAAGTTTATAATGGACGAATCGCTCCAGCGAAAGAGAAGTTTTGCATTTTAGGTTATATTCCGGATATACACTCTTCAATAATTTAAATCAAAATTCAGTACAGATATATCATCTGACAAACGATTCGTTAATGGTAGATATTCCACTGTTCAATTTTCGTAAACACTTAATAACAACTGTTTTAAAACAACGATGCGAACAAGTACGTACTTAATGCGTAACTGCAAATCACGGCCTGATCTAACCTATGGATTAGTGCGAGACTGACGTCTCTACGCGGCCCGCCACATTTGCATAATTTTTGTGATTCTGAGGCCAACGTACTTTGGCGCCATCTGTTGGGTTTTTGATAAATTATCTGTAACGTAGGCGTCGCCTGCGTTGATTAACAAAAACTTCGTGTACGCAGGCGACGAACGTAGGCGTGACTTTCTAGATTAATATTAATCCAGGAGGCCGTGGACGTATGCAACCAAGGGCACAAGTGCAATAGAGTACCTGTATATAGTAAGAGTAGAGCAAACGCAGCAACAACATTTCATTGGTTGGATCCCTTTTGGATCCCATTAGAATTTAAAAATTTAGTTGGCACGTGTGCTTTCGATTTTTTGAATTAGTGACATTGAGGGCCGGTTGCAGAAAGCAATGTTAAGTCTGGTGTTAGCTAACATCGCGTCAAAGTGAACAAAATCGCATCAAATTTTGTTTACTAATGTATTAGTTACCATAAGCATTTGAGATTTGATTCGTTTTTGTTCACTTTGACGTCGTGTTAGCTAACAGCAGACTTAACATTGCTTTCTGCAACCGGCCCTGAAATTGTCAGATTTATTGCACTTTCGAAGTAAGTACATATTTAATTATCATGACCGGTTGTTGCTGGCTGGGGTGTAATAACCGTTCAGAAAATGATATACATCCTGTAAGCATACTCAAAAATCTAGCAACAAAACAAATTTGGTTAAACGGCATCGACAGAGAAAATTATAAATCCAAACGACCACTAATATGTGAAAATCATTTTGGAAAGAATCAGAGGGAATTTGGAGTACGCTTTAGTTTTCATGTTAGGTAGGAAAACTAGTGTCATCTTAATTTTATTTTTATTCCATTAATCCTTACTTTTAACCCAGCCATCCTGGATCCAAGAACTGGACCCAGGCTCTGCCTGTCACAAGCCAGGACAAATTGGGGAGTGATAGAGGAGTAACACCTCTCAAAAAAACCGGGAGTCAGGTGACCCGCCTGACAACACCCCGTAAGGTCCCTTTCCAGGGTTACGGATGATAACCGGCCAACGGTTCCAAGTGCGGAAGAGAGGCAAATATGGAACTCCAACGGTTATGGAAGCGGATGAACCACCTGAAACGGGAAGATAGATCTCGGCAGTCCTGAAAGACAGTCTATCTAGGGGAAGTACACCCCAAAAACGCAGTTCCTGGTCCTTCAGGTTGGGGGTTGGAGCGATGGGCCAGCAACCCATTCTCTGGAAAATTCTTTTCGAAGAAAATCGCTAAAAATTTCGAAAATTTGCCTCGGAATAAGGATGGATCTAAATTACGACAAACGCTCCAAAAAAGGATTATGAGGATAAGCACTATAAACGTCCAAGGAATAAGGACCAAACAAGAAGAAGTTTTTAAAGAACTAAAAAAAAGTGAAAATTGATATATGTGTACTCACAGAAACAAAGAAGAAGGGTAAAGGAACCGAGATTATAGGAGAATACGTACACATATACAGCGGTGTTAACAAGGACTCCAGGGCCAAAAGAGGAGTTTCAGTAACAATACATAAAAGTTTAAAAAATAATATAAAAAGCTGGAGAGAAATAAACGAACAAATTCTATTGTTAGAAATACAAAAGAATGGACAACATATTGTAATTGTTGGAGTGTATTCTCCGTGTAATGATTCAGATATACAAACAAAAGATACGTTCTATGACCAGCTGCAAGATACCCTCTTAGAGATTAAGGAAGATAAGGAAATATTTGTAATAGGAGATCTTAACGGGAGAATAGGGAGAGAAGAAAATGATCCCGTGGTAGGAAAATATGGGGAACCTGAAATAAATGATAACGGTGAGAGACTAAGGGAATTGTGCAGTCAAGCATCGCTGAAAATAATGAACGGATTTTTTCCCCATTAGGAGATACATAAGTTTACGTGGACACAGCCAACTAAAGGACTACAGTCAATAATTGACTATATAATCCAACGGCAAAACTCAATGTTGAAAACTATAGACGTAAGGGTATATCGTGGGACAGAAATTGGATCAGACCACCACCTGTTGATGGCTAAAGTCATCGTGAACTACAGGAAAACAAACATAACGCAAGAAAAAAAATGTACAGTGCAAAAAGTAGACACACTCACGTTTAATGTAGAAAGCCTACGAGAAGAGTCCACAAGATTTTTGTATAAACTTAGACTGGCGAACAAATTACAAACAGTCAACACAAACAATAGCCCACAAGAAATCTACGAACAAATGAAAATATGTATACATGAAGCAGCACATGAAGCTTTAGGGCATAAAGAAAAAATAAATAAATGGAATCCAGAATGGTGGTCAGAAGATATAAAAGAATTAGTAGAAACTAAAAAGAAAGCTTACGATAAATGGTTAAGCTCTCATGAAATTGAGGACAGGAAAGTATACGCATATTGGAATAGAAAGGTCAAACAAGAAATAAAGAAAAAGAAGAATGAAATGTGGGAACGAAAATGTGAAAAGTTAGACAGATGCATGGGAGGAACAAAGCTTGCCGAAGCATGGAAAACATTACAAAATATAAGAAAGAATGAGCGACAAGACGGTAACATACAATTAATAGAAATAAGTCAGTGGGAACAACACTATAAGACATTACTGACTGAAAATAGACAAGAGTTCAAGACACATGGTAGCGATATAAATATAACAGAAGATCAGCAAGTAGATGAGATAACAGCACAAGAAGTAAAAGAAGCCCTTAATCAATCAAAAAATGGAAAAGCGGCGGGTCCAGGAAACATCCCCATTGAATTGGTGAAATATGGGACAGATAGGTTACATGAAATCCTAGCAGAAACCTTCAACAAATGCATGTTAGCAGGAGAAGATATCCCGAAAGATTGGAATATAGCGTACATTAGCTCTATTTTCAAAAAAGGGAACTACAGAGGAATAAGTGTAACCAGTTCAGTGGGAAGGTTGTACGGACGAATTCTGAAAAAGAGACTTGAAAAAGAGATAGCTAGTATAGAAGAACAGAGTGGCTTCCGAGCTGGCAGATCATGTGTGGATAATATTTTTGTATTACAACAAATAATCGAAAAACGAACTGCAAGAAATCTTTCCACCCATTTAGTATTCGTTGACTTAGAAAAGTCTTACGATTCCATACCCTTGAAGAAGTTATTTGAAGTTCTGACAACGATTGGCCTTAGTAACATATATATTCGAGCAATTTGGAATATGTATAAAGAATCTGTTAGCGCTGTTAAATTAGGAAATGTGATGTCAACACCGTTTAAAGTAACAAAGGGTTTTAAACAAGGTTGCTCCCTATCGCCTACCCTGTTTAAAATATACATCCAAGAAACACTAGATAAATGGATGAAGAAAGTAGCAAGAATGGGGATACAGATAGATGATAAGTGTTTGACAACGCTTTTATTTGCAGACGATCAAGTCATCATAGCAAACGAGGAGGAAGACATAGACTTTATGATCAGGAAGTTGATAGAGGAGTACAAAAAGTGGGGTCTAAATATGAACATGACGAAGACCGAATACCTTGTAATAGGAGATAATATAGAAGATCCAACACTACAAATAAATAAGGAAATAAAAAAATGTACAAAATACAAATATCTGGGTACGGTAATATCACAAGAAGGAACGTCAAATAAAGATATTGATAATAGAATTCAACAAGGTCGGAAAAGTGTCCTTCTGCTAAATTCGTTACTATGGTCCAATCAGATAAAGTTAAACACAAAAATGACAATCTACAAATCAATAGTGGAGCCCATATTAACTTATGGTTCGGAGGTTTGGCAGCTAACTGCCAAGAATACCAGAAGGCTTGAGACTGTCGAAATGGATTTCATGAGAAGGGCATGTAGAATATCAAGGTTGGAACATGTCCCAAATGTAGACATAAAACGCAAAACAAATCGAATCTATGGCACTATTGACAGAGTAGAATCCAGACAATTGATATGGTACGGCCATGTCATGAGAATGCCAGAGGAAAGGTGGCCAAAGAGAGCTCTGGAGTATACACCACAGAACCGAAGGAAAAGAGGAAGACCAAAAACATCCTGGATTCAAGGCATAAAGAAAATTATGTCTGATAGAGCAATAGATGAAGAAGCTTGGAGAGAAAAGGACAAGTGGCGATCGAAATGCGGGATGCGGCAAAGGCTGTAGGACCCCCGCTTATATATATATCTTTACTTTTAGTAGTTATTACAAGTAGATGGAAGCAAGCCAGTATAAAATGTTAAGATTGAATCATTCTTTGGAGTCCTACATTTAAATATTATTCAATCCATATGTTCCTCGAGTGTAGATGTGAACAGAAAATGAATATAAAGTTGATTTAATACCACTGTATTTACTAGTTAATAAATAAAAGTCTATTACATGTCATAAAGCACATTTAGTTTCAATTTCTTACCACGACTAAATACTATAAATAATTTATAGTCAACTATAACCTATGACAGTTGTAACTAACTTCACAGGATGAATCCCTTCATTCTATTAATGTCAGTGAACTATTGAGTTCACTGATTAATGTAGTCGACTGTGAAATTGTGACTAACTTCGCTTCATGGATCCCTAAATGTCATCGTTTGCCCTACTCTTACTAATACAGGTACTCTAAAGTGCAACGTACTGTAGCGCCTCTACAAACTATAAAAAACGCCTTGAACTAAAAATGCGGCGACCGCGTAGAGACGTCAGTCTCGCACTAATCCAGGAGGCCGTGCTGCAAATAATCTATAACATAAAATCGGTGCTCTCTTTGTATGTTTGCGTGTTTGCGTGTTTGCGTCTATGTTTGTTCGCTATCTCCTCCGAAGATACTGGCCCGATCAAGTTGTACGATGGCTTAAAAGTTTGCTAATTTTTACTTCCTTTTACTACTATAAAGGAAGTATTGGATTCACCCCAAAAATTCGAAATTGAGTTTTCAACAGATCTTCACGTTTTAGAGTCCCCTGATCCCAAAAAACATATTTTTTTTCATTGGTCTGTCTGTCTGTCTGTCTGTGTGTCTGTGTGTCTGTCTGTGAACAGAATATCTCAAAAACGAAAAGAGGTATGGCATTGAAACTTCATATATAAGTTTTGGGTACTATGTAGATGAGACAGCAAGCTTTTGAAGAAAATTGCATAACCGGAAGTAGGTGTTTACTCTTGTGATTTTTCAGTTTTTTTCGATTTTTTCAAAAACGGCTCTAACGATTTTTTTAAAATTTTAAATTTTTCTTACATTTTTAATGTGTATTGATGTGAGATAGGTGATTTTCCAGTTGAATACTTCTAAAGTGGGTTTCTTTTGTTTTTTTTTTCTATTTTTTTATTAACTCCTATTTTAAATAAAACACCCGGTATATTATTACATTTTTGAATTCACCTTAAAATTCTAGAGAAAATTTGTCTCTTCAACTAACACTCGATTTTGTACCGTTTTTGTAGAATTTGTAATTTTTGAAAATTTTTAACAAATGGCTAAAAATTAAAAATGAAATTTTTGACTAATTATAAGATCACTGTAAAAGGAAGTTGTGTGAGTGTATCACACCAGATTTTTATACTTAGATCGTAGACCGGTTTTTATTTTCAAAAAAGATGCAAAAAAGTTGTAATTTAATTAACTCCTCTAGGCAGCAGAGCAGAGCGGAGCGCCAATCGCTGTTATTAACTCGGGTGCGCGCATTATTCAAACAAGAGAGACCGGTCCTGCGGTAAGAGTGCTGATCTTTCACGCGGGTGGCCCGGGTTCGATCCCACCCATGCATCCTTTTTTTTTAATTTATATTAATGAATCTCTCTTAATTTTGCTAACCGAAACGTAATTTGGGTGACTCACTAGTCAAAGAATATGCATGATATAAATACAAGGGTATGCTCGAGCGCAACTTTTCTCAACGACCAATCAGAAAGCGTGAACCAGACTACGTCATCATAGGTGGCAATTTGAAAGTTACGTTTTAAAAGTCTCCCGGAATAATCGTATTTTGCATTTGTAGTGGGTCAAGTTAATGGTGAAATGGAGGGAAATCGTACGCAATTGTAATAAATGCTATTTTTCGTGTGAATAATACGCGGTTTTATTGATATAACTCTTTTCCGCACACAGGAGAAAAACCTTATAGCTATTCTAACGCGATTTAGTTGGACATGCAAGACTCCACACAGGAGAGAAACCGTATAAATGAGGTTAGGGTTATCGACGTGCAATGCGTGCAACCATCGTCCAACATGCCGAAGCCCTCCTGCTATACCCGAGACCTTACGAATGGGACGTCATGTGGTTCACGTGCGCAGTGGGTTACCATCTCTCGAGCATACCCTTGTATTTATATCATGAGAATTTGTACATAACTCAGTTATGTACATATTCTTTGCAAATAATGTCGCCATATTCAATTATTACTTGTTGCCCAATTGACCTACTCCCGTATTATATGCCTACTCCAGTGCAAAGATGAGACCATATATACAGTGTGGTCCATTAAGTGTGCAACATATGGGAAATTTTTTTATTAGTTTTACAATCGAAATTTATATACGGCCACAAGTTAGTGCATATTCGATAACAATATCAGATGCCCTTAGAATGGCTTCAAGTCAAACAATATACAGGGCAGGACAAAAATATGAAATTCGTTCAAGAATAAAGTTACCTTACTTCAAAAACTATTGCAAAATTTTATTGAAAAAAGTTGTTTAGATTCAAAAGTTATGCTCAAATACAAAGTCACGGCCTCCTATTCGAATTTTGTTTCTTTTTTGTAAAATGTTGTTTTATCCTTGTATGATACATATTTTTATTATTCTGATTTTATTAAGAGTTTTTTCATATGTAAATTATTATTAGTAAAGCATTTGTCTTGTTAAAAAGAATATTTGCGAAATTCTAAAGTTCTGTTAAATATCGTTGTAACAAACATGAAGTGGACGCTTATCTAAAAAAATATAAATCCAAGTAAATTTTACAAATACCTACGCTTCAAGTTGCTAAAAGTTATTTAAAAGTGATGTGGTTGTGGCTACTTTAAATACATATAAAATCAGAATAATAAAAATATGTATCATACAAAATCTTCCAAAAAAGGATCAAAATTCGAATAGGAGGCCGTGACTTTGTATTTGAGCATAACTTTTGATTCTAAACAACTTTTTTCAATAAAATTTAGCTATATTTTTGAAATAAGGTAACTTTATTCTTGAACGAATTTCATATTTTTTGTCCTGCCCTGTATATTGTTTGACTTGAAGCCATTGTAAGGGCATCTGATATGGTTATCGAACATGCACTAACTTTTTTTATTTTAAAGTTAAATTTCGATTGTACAACTAATAAAAAAATGTCCCATTTGTTGCACACTTAATGGACCACGCTGTATATTACTTACTATATTGCTAGCGGCCATGAGTTGGGGGTCACGAAGGAAGTGAGACAGACAACCAACTCTTCAATGTATATGGTGAGCTGTGCGCAAGCGCGACGGCGTCGTCCGCGCGGTGGGGGAAGTGAACCTTCCAGTCAAGTTTAAAATTCGCTTCTAAAGGCGGAGTTCGAATTCTCACGCATGCGCACGAGACGCCGTTTCCAGGCCCTACTAGCAATATATGTATAATACATATACGGATGAGACTCTAATAAATAATACAGTGTGTCTAAAAAAGCTACATCTAGTGTGCTTTGAATTTCTCATACAAACGTAAGAATGTGCCGCTCTCGCGCGCTACTGTTAGCTAGTAGTAGACCTAGTAGACGGAAGAATAACATAACCTCAACAACAGTCTTTGTTGGCAAAATTTACTTGTGGTTTTCGTTTACTTTTAAATTAAGATATGTGCGCATTTTAACGCATTATTCAACAGCATGAATATCGTAAGAAGTAAGACAACCCTTATTAAAAATGATTAATCCTCATTGTTTTCCAGAAAATAAAAAATATTTCTCAAATACAGAACTTAAAAGTAATGGAAGGAATATAACTTAATAAACTAAAGGTAGTCCTTAGAAAAGGGTTAATTATTGACTACAACAAGTGCTCGAAGTGTCCACCATTAAATTCATCGGGGTGCAGTTGATCCAAAAAGCGCACTAATAGCTGTTCTCGATAACGTTGACCATTTATGGTGTTATGAAAAAATATTGGCCCTATGATTCTACAACGTGACACAGCTAACCATATTCCAACTTTAACAGGATGTAAAGGAGCTTCAACATAGTTATGTGGATTATCGACTGACCACATTCTGTAGTTCTGTTTATTTACAAATCCACTTAAATGGAACCACGCCTCGTCACTAAAAAAACTTAAATCAAGAAGATGGTTGTTGTTTAAATTTTCTTGGAAAAAGTTGCAGTAATGTATTCGACTAGCATGGCCCTTTGTCGAATTTCATGTACAACAGACACTTTATATGGATGCATGTGCAGTCGCTTCTTCAAAATGTTGTGAACAGTACTTCTAGGGACATCTGTCTGAGCTGAAATACGACGCACTGACATTTTTGGGTTTTCTACGACAAGAGCTTCGACATTTTCAATAATGTTTGGTTCAGTGGCTGGCCTTCCGGTAGACTTGCCTTTTTCTACACTTCCTGTCACTCGAAATTTTTCAACAACGCAACGAATGTGGTGAAGCAAAACAGTTTCTTCGACAATTCTGTTAGGAAACTGCAGTCGAAACTGCTGCTTACAAGTCGCATAGGAATATTGCTATTCCCCATTTATTGCTTCCTTTTACTACTATAAAGGAAGTATTGGATTCACCCCAAAAATTCGAAATTGAGTTTTCAACGGATCTTCACGTTTTAGAGTCACCTGATCCCAAAAAACATATTTTTTTTCATTGGTCTGTCTGTCTGTCTGTCTGTGTGTGTGTGTCTGTCTGTGAACAGAATATCTCAAAAACGAAAAGAGGTATGGCGTTGAAACTTCATATATAAGTTTTGTGTACTATGTAGATGAGACAGCAAGCTTTTGAAGAAAATCGCATAACCGGAAGTAGGTGTTTACTTTTGTGATTTTTCAGTTTTTTACGATTTTTTCAAAAACGGCTCTAACGATTTTTTTTAAACTTTACATTTTTCTTACATTTTTAATGTGTATTGATGTGAGATAGGTGATTTTCCAGTTGAATACTTCTAAAGTGGGTTTCTTTTGTTTTTTTTCTATTTTTTTTATTAACTCCTATTTTAAATTAAACGCCCGGTATATTATTACATTTTTGAATTCACCTTAAAATTCTAGAGAAAATTTGTCTCTTCAACTAACACTCGATTTTGTACCGTTTTTGTAGAATTTGTAATTTTTGAAAATTTTTAACAAATGGTTAAAAATTAAAAATGAAATTTTTGACTAATTATAAGATCACTGTAAAAGGAAGTTGTGTGAGTGTATCATACCAGATTTTTTTGTCAGAATTCACCTTCTTTAAAGAGCTGGCTCAGTTCTTTATTAGTTCTCTTCCATTAACTCCTTTTCTGCTATACATTCATCTCAGAATCTTCGTCTTCCATCTCCTTAGATTTTCTTCCAGCTGCTAGCTGGTTTGGAAGTGATCACATTTTACAGCTTATGTAGGTTTTATTTTATAACTTCTGTTACTTATTTCCACCTTTTTGCGTATTTCTTTTTGGATGTCATTTCCAGATGTTATTTCAGAACCCAAAGAAGTAACGTTCCTGACTTTTTCAAAGTTCTAGTGTGTCTTGGTCTTGTGTATTAATTCTTAGCAGCTCTCAATCTTAGTTGTTGCCTATCTCTTTTCTCCCCATTAATTTTGAGCTCTTCCTATTCTTTCTTTTAATTATTTTTTGGCTTTAGTTATTAGAGTAAGGTTAATGGCATAGGCCAGACAATGTGATTTTTTTGTGTTTGTTTCGCTTCTGTTTGTTTTGCTTCTGTTAATACTTTTTTTGTGATTAAATTAAAAAGCATTATTGATACTAGGTCACATTGATATGGTAAATTCTTTCGTTTTTCACAACTCTCCCCTTTGTTTTCTTCATAATCACCTCAAATAAACATTATTTTTTCTGGTACTTTTAGTTCTCTTGACGCCTTCTTCATCTCTATATTTTTTACACTCTCGTACCCTTATTGGAAGTCAATAAAATAGTATGTGCACTTATTCATGTCTTTCATTGCTTTTTTGGAATGCATCTTGTTAGGATAATTTGATTACGTTTTGTATTTTCATCTTTTCCATTTCAAATATCAACGTTTCCCCGCTTGTTTCAGTACCTTTTGGACAGTGTTTTATGCACGTCCAAATAACTAGGGACATCTGTTGCGCTTGGTTTGTGAGATTGCAATTTTCCATCAAGGTGAGCTTTGTTCTGTTATCTTGCAAAGATTTCTATTTCTTCCACTTTGTTTTGTGCCGCTTCCTTTAAGTACTTTGGTCACTCACAGATTGCTGTCTAAAGCTTGCTGTTGACATTAGTTTTGTTTTCCACCGCCAACCCTTATGTAATTTCTTTTAGAACACATGGTATTTACATGCATATTCAATATTAATAGATTCACTTTGATTCTAGTTTTTGTGTTTGTTTATTTATACGTGTTTTTGTGCTCTTTAGTGTATAATGTTTGTAAGGTGTCTCGGCGGTTGCAAGTAGACTATCACAAAGGTAGGTCCAAGGATACGCAAGCTAAGACGTCTCACACAACAAGCACCGAAACTAAACAACTGCTATTTTATTTCCGATTTTTACAAGGGCAGTTTAGTTATTCCATTAACAAAATCCGTGGCCCCTTTTCTTTTGATTACAACCAACAACCATGGTAACACCATCTCACCCTAAGTGACGTCCTATCAATCTGAACCCCTCTCCCACTGAGTTTTAGTCGGTCAACTTGCTGTTACAGGACTGTTGAGGCGTGGTTATGGTGAGCTTTGCTTTTTGTTTATTGAATTATCGTAACGACCAATTTGGGCTATTCCAGATTTAATTGGCTATCCCAGTATGTGGCCTGTGTGACGTTTGTCGAGTTTTGACTTAATGTAATGTAATTCGTAATGTAACATTAAGTGAGATAATGAGATGCCTCAATAATAACAGAATAATGGCAATTAATATAAATGCTAAAACATGCAATGACATGTATTTTATTATCTATGGCTTGTGAAATTTGCTGAACATCATGCAAATATTACCATTTTAATTGTGCCAACAATCATGTAGATCTACATTCCTTCCAAACATTCTCTGCAAAATTAAATTCATGGATTATGTAGTTTGCGGTATAATTACTTGGGAATCTTCTGTTGTCAGAGAGGATGTGTAACTGGTGGCGGAGACCAAACAGTCAAATTTTGGCAATTTGAACTGGTAGTCGACGAACAAAGTGAGATCAAAGCGAAGGTCCTCTCCCTGCTTCACAACCGCACCTTGAAGCTGGAAGAATCGGTCCTGTGTGTGCGCCTCTCACCCAACGGCAAGTTCGTGGCCGCCGCTCTTCTGGATTCAACCGTCAAAATATTTTTCGTGGACTCGTTCAAGGTAAGCTCCACACTAGAACCGTCGTGCTTTGACTAATAAGTACAATTTTAAGTTCTACCTGTCACTGTACGGGCACAAACTCCCAGTTCTGTGCATGGACATCTCATCCGATTCCACGCTGATCGCGACTGGATCTGCTGACCGCAACGTCAAGATTTGGGGTATGGACTTCGGCGACTGCCACAAGAGCATATTCGCTCACGACGACTCCATCACCGGATTGCAGTTCGTGCCCCGCACTCATTACTTCTTCACCTGTGGCAAAGACGGGAAGGTGAAGCAGTGGGATGGGGACTCTTATGATAAAATTATTACACTTCAGGTATTTGTGACTTTTTCTTCTTTCAAGAAGTGCGTGAGCGAAAGTGAAAGACCACATGAATTATTATTAATAATACTGAACAACAACAAGCTCTAGTTGTCTCAGTTATTCTTAGATCTTACAGCTCCACACTTATTTGGTGACTTCCAAATAATCAAGCTGGTATTTTGACGAATATTTTGGCATCGATTGGACTCTTTACCTTCTCCGGTTAAAATAAACAACTTTGACAGTTGGCTTAACGTAAATTGAAAAAGGCCATTCAGCAAACCTACATCGCTCAAACTGAGCGCTTGATCAGCGCTCACTCAACGGTTGTGTCGTCTGAATGCGCCCATTCTGTAGTAGGGAGTATAGTCACTGTAGTAGGGAGCATGATATTTATATCATGGTAGGGAGAGCAATTGAATAAAATTGGTACGTTGACAGCTTTATATATTTTATTCAAATTGTGTCATTAATCTGCATCACCACCACAACAAAAAATGAGTTTGAAATTAGTGATTGTTTCACTTCTGCAGTTTCATGTTCAAATTTACGTTTTGGAACGTACCTCTTGTCTTTGCGTACCTCGATTACCGAACGATCCCAAACACATGTGTAAAAAAGTGAGGTTAGTTTTTGTTATTGTGCATGTCTAATCCATACCCATAATACTGAAATGTGACTTAATGCAGGTTTATAGCTGCACCTAATCAAATCCAGTAGATTGAATAGGTAATATTAAAAATTTCACATACTAGTTGCCTAGTTATATGCGAATTTAAAGTTTTATTCAAATTCTTTCAGACCGCAACCGGAACATGGGGCTTACAAAGGAATATTTACGATATGTTCCTGCTGGCAACTTCAACATAGTCGCGAGTGCAAACTGTAACGCCGTTTTTGTGGTTTTAAACGGCCAAGAAGGCCGCTATGTCGCCGTAGGGGCTTGTGAGCACGTCATCGTCTTTGATTTGCGATTAGGAGAAAAGGTACATTTGTACGGTTTGATAAGACCTCCACTAATATTTATTTCTTGCAGGCTCAAGTCTTATCGGGAGAAAAAACTCCAGTCACTCTTCTATGCGCCAGCCCCAATAAACGCAACTTGGCAGTGGGCTATGCCGATGGCAACATACAAATTTATGACTTGGAGACAGCCGAAGTTGTTTGTGTCTTTGCAGGACATCGGTCTGAGGTTACTGCTTTGGCTTATGACAGTTTTGGACACAAGCTAGCGTCAGGTTCAAAGGTACATACTGTAGCTTTTGGGTTGTAGCTATGGCTAACGCTATTTCATTCAGGATACGGACGTGATCGTATGGGACACTGTGGCAGAGGCAGGTTTGTGTCGATTATCAGGACACCGCGGCCCTATTACTCAGGTTGCATTCATGGCACAGCAGCCAGTGTTAATTACGGGTGCGAAAGATAGCTTCGTCAAGTTCTGGGACCTTGACACACACCACTGCTTTAAAACCTTAGTAGGACATCGCACCGAGGTAAATTTATATGGATAGTGTTGCAAAGTTTCTGAATTGTTATTATCGGTCACAAAATTCATTCAAAGTAAGTTTATGTGAACACGGTAGTTGGGACAAATTATAAAAAAGCAATATTAGAAAGCTAATACAATGTGAAAATGTTAACGCAATACAACTGTTTTAGGATCTAAGATCGCTTTGACAAATTTAAATATTTTTTAAAATTTAGAGAGCAGTCTGCATTACCACCATACGTAAGAATAAAGGTTACCCGAAATTGAATTTGGAATTAGTTTTGTGATGAGATAATGTTTATAAAAGTAACTAAAAGAGTTCAAATTAGGTCTGGGCCTTGACGCTAGTAAAGGATGACAAGTATCTCGTCACTGGCTGCGGAGATGCCGAGCTGAGGGTCTGGAAGTTATCTCAAAAGGATGCCAACGTCGAGAATAAATTGCCCATCGATCAACTAACCTCCTCGCTTGAACTCGCTGTACTGGATGATTCTGATGATTCCACGGTATTGAAAATTTATGTACTTAATAATAATAAGAGCGAACAACAACTTGGCGTTGTTGTAAAGCTTTCGGTAGCGGACTGTCGTTGAGGGAAAGCTATGCTTGTTTTTAAAATCTAAAAAGTTTGCTGCCAAATAATAAACATCAACTTAAAAATGTCAAGGTCATTCCAAAATACGCTGTAAACTATTGAATGACTTTTATAAAAGTAATTTTGTAATTCAGGCCCAATTATAAATCTTTGAAGTCTTCACCTAAAAAAATATGAATTTTAAAATTAAGTCTCAGTGTGTGAAATTTTTTTAATTTTGACAGTTTCGAAAAACGCCACTTTCTAAATAAGTAAAAATCACTCGGTATATATGATACGGGCTAAAACTCATATATATATGTTTGGCAGTACTGAAGTGTATTGTTGGTGGCACTGTCAGTGTATGTCTTATTCGAGGTTAACAGGTTAGGTTTTGTTTGTTATTTGACACAGATTGACGCAAAACCTAACCTGTTAACCTCGAATTAGACAGACTTACAGTACGACCAACAATACATTTCAGGACTGGAAAATATATTGCAGGCGATTCTAATTATAGTCCTGGAAGTACACCAAGTCAAAAAACAAAAGAGTAACGTTTTTTTAGTTACTTTTTGCATGTGTATTCTTATTTCAGTTTTTAACAACAATCGTGTTAATCGTGGTAATGAATATACATGGGTGAGTCAATAATTATTCACAATTCAACGTTGGATCAATTTACTATTTAATAATACGCACCTCAGGTGATGCCTTTGGAGATGCATTAATTGTTAGACAGGAATACAACTTCTAAGAATTATATTTTAGTTAAAAATTTATTAACAGCAATCAATATTCATTATGTAAAAAAGAAACAATTTATTATATGGTGGGATTTACCTTAGTTTTGTTCTCTTTGGGTTTTTTCGAAACTGTCTCTGCCTAGATTACATCTGAATAAGTAGATGAATTCTTTACCCGATAAATAGTTCTTTCGGAAATTTTCAATGCTTCGGCTGCTATTTTCATGTTATTTTTTCCTTGAGCTTGACAATAATTATTATGTCTCTCAAAGTAAGAGACTACATTCAAAATTAAGTTTTTAGATTGGTCACTATAACGTTTCACGTTGGAAGAAATTTAAAAAAGCAAGGGATAAATTTGATCTAATAATTTGTCAATGCTTAATGACAGGTGACGTTTCAATAATTAGAATTTAGTTACGACGTTCATTTTTCTAGTAATTTTCTTTCTCGTCCAGTTTACTATAAATAAAAAGAGAAGGGATTTTGACTTGGTGTATTTCTAGGACTATATAAATTTATTTGGTCTCTCGGTATTTCCATTTCTTATGGTCCTTGGGGTAGTAGGTCATGTTTAGTTATGAGCAACGAACCTGACAAAAAAAAATTAAATTAAGTTATATTTTTTGAGATTTGAAAAATTCAGGCAGACCTCGCCGTTCGCGGGGTTTTCGTTCTAGAAGAATGCCGGGAAGCGCAAAACCACGATGCGCAAGTAAACACATAGATGATAAAAACGGGGTTAGGTTGCATTAACTAGATTTATTTATCCTATGCAACCTCAAAAATTCAAAAATACATAAACGTGCATATACAAACTGAAATTCCATACGTAACATAAGGTTGCCACTTGAATCTAGAGCTTGAATGTCCATTTGTTTATTCAAGTCAGGGGCGGATGGGGTGGGATAAACCGGCCCGGGAAACCATGAACACCGGCCCGGTCCATTTTTATTAAAAACATTGTTAGGCACTTTTTACTAAGGGAGCTATAAAAAATAAGTAGGTACTTATTCGTATTTTTCAAACGCTTTTAATATTTCTCTAAGTAAAAATACATAATATGTACATGTTAGGATAAATAAAAACTAATGGCAACTAGTTCCTGGTCCTGGTCATTGGTATAGGACAGAAAAAAATTGTGAAACACATCATATTTTTTGAAAAAGCGGGCCTACATATCCGCTTATATTTTTGTTTTCATAAACATAGATATTAATATGTCGGTGCTTAATATAAAAGCCAGCTTTTAAACAAATCGCTTTCTTCGGCCAAAACATTGATTACTTCCTCATTATTTATTTTGTTTAGGACTGGAGCCTCAATATTCATAAACATGAATGTTATGCTACTAATATTATTTCGGTTAAATCCGTGATTCTTTTTGTGTGATGCGTTTTTTATATTTTTTTCAAGGGTTATAGCGATGGACCGGCCCCCGTTCTGGCCGAAGCCAGCGGCCCTTCGGGAAATTTCCCAAAATCCAGACTGGCCCATCCGCCCCTGATTCAAGTTATAATTTTAAAATTTATTTCAGGTCCACTTTGGTAATAAGAGATTCAAAGGAATAGGTTCGATAAGTGTGTTGACAAGTTCGTGATAAATAATGTTATTTAGGTGTTCATGACATAAACCGCATACGTCTGCTTTATTTACTTAGGGCCGGTTGCAGAAAGCAATGTTAAGTCTGGTGTTAGCTAACATCCCGTCAAAGTGAACAAAATCGCATCAAATTTTGTTTACTAATGTATTAGTTACCATAAGCATTTGAGATTTGATTCGTTTTTGTTCACTTTGACGTCGCGTTAGCTAACACCAGACTTAACATTGCTTTCTGCAACCGGCCCTTAGTGTGTGAAAGTTGAAACAGTTAACGTTAGCAATTCCATCCGCGAATGGCAAAGCAATTCGTGAACGGCAAAGAAAAGGGCGCACATAAGTGGCCCGCGTAAAATCAAATCAGCGAACCGCGAACGGCAAGGTCTGCCTGTACACTGTTAGCGCCACAGTTGTTTACTATAGTTTTCCTAAATACTTTCAAATATTGCAACGCTACGAAAGTACACTTGAGGGCCCACCAGCTAGCTTCAGTGTAGACGGCGTCCAGTTCTTTAAATGATGTAATTTCCAAATCAAATGAGCTCCAACAAGTTTTTCTATTACAACAAATATACTCAGATAGGTCAAGAACTTGTAAACTTAGAATAATTGCAGCAGACAACACAATATCTGAAATGGAGAAGGTAGTAGTGCAATGCTCCCCGGTATATCTATTCATTAGTAGCATTAATTAATACTGCCCAAATAATTGATAGCTCTAAAATTGGATCCAGGTTCGACTTAATTTCAGAATAACAGAAATTATATTTATTCACCACTTTGTACAGTTCAGGTATTAAGGATAAACTTAAATAAGCATGTAAATTCATTATAATCATATATACAAAATAAATTCGTATTATAATCCACTTGCGGCTAGGCCATTCAAGTGGCAGGCGCAGGTTCGATTCTCAACTTGAAGACAGGCGCTGGAATGTCTAGGGTAATTGCCGGTGGTAGTACTGCAAATTCAAAAGACGGTTAGTTACCAAACATCAAAACAAGTGCAACGAATATATGGTGTTATCAGTTACTTTATTTAATGAAAGCAAATAAATGTTTATATACCACCTTGGGTTACTTTCTCTTGACGGCGAAATGTTCCCATGTGTGCAGCTGTGGAATTCAGCTTGCTGATAGCAGAGGGCTGCGAGAGGTTACCTCTTTTTGACAACGGATGGACAGCGCGTACCAAGGACGGATAATAGTGCTTACGGTACGTTAATTTTAGACCTGGGGAATCGCCTATTGTGTCGGGAAATTCAGGCTGTGTTTTGCTAAAAGAATTTGGCGCGGCCCAGCTGTGGAATTACAGCGGTGCCTGCACGTTCAGGAAAATTCTTTACTACACTACAGAAGCTTTCTCTTTGACAAATTCGATAGCAAGGGCAGCGTGCACCTCAAACAATTTTAAATATCGAGCGGGCCAAAGTCCGAGAATAGCGAAAGATGCGAGCGCAAGAATGAAACACGAAACCAGCAAGCACGCGGGGCCGGCTGCAGAGCGATAAGAGTAAGAGCCGTTCGGGCAACAAAGGGAGATGTAAATGTGTATTTATAAAGTTTAATTTTACTGGGGTTCGATCGTCGTTCGGTTTTGAGTTTTTAAATTTAACGACTACCAAGATGATATTTTTCTCGCGAGGTGGATCGTGGTTCTGAAAGACCATTTAAAATTACCGCTCTGCTTTAGCAACCAATCAAAATTTAGGTACCTCTTAGAAAGAGAGAGTGTGTTTGTACTTATATCATACATGTAGTAACACATTGCACTGGCATGTTTGCATCTATATTTACCACATCTCTGCCTAAAGTAAATTTATCCACAGGACGGATAATTATTTTTAGACAGCGGGACGGGTTAGCCGTTATTCTTCGGGAATCTGAATCGAGATCTGGAATAATTCTGGTGGCCCAACTGGACCCAGAGCTTTCGCCAGCTGAGAGCTGTGGGTCACGTCGGGGAATCGGGATAATTTCTCGGAATAATTCTTTTCGAGTTCGGCGGAATAATTTGATTTTATAGTTAGCTCCCGAGTTCCCTCTCTGGCATCAAGGCGGTAGTGCAAGTGTGCGACGGACACTTTCTCGTTGCGTTTGCGCATAACGGCGAATTTGAAGTTTCGGGCGGGGTGAGGATTTGTAAAATTGAAATTCGAAATTTTAAATGCACATAATATTGCATTATGATTAATTCGCATTTAAAATAGGAACGAAATGTTACAGTAGTAGCAAAATCAGACACTAAATGAAATAAACATGTGCATTGGATTTATTAAACAACGCTGAATATAGTAACCAGTACAGAAATATTATAAATTTTGATTAGGCGTTACTTATTCGAAAGATGCACCTCAAATTAACGATATTATAGTAGTGATTAGCACGATACCAGTAAGATGTACAATTACATATTAACAGCTTCAGTTTCTGCGGTACAAACATCGTTAATACAAATCATTAAGTTGTACTACTTATCTGAGAGCATTACGCTTCTGCAAAAGGTAAAACGCATAACCCGCTGTCATCATGCAGATGGACCTTCTGAAGTAGAATAGGTCGCAAAAGTTTTCAAAACCCCCGGGTGACGATTGAATGAAATTCTCAAGCAACCGGAATTGTAGGTTGTTTGATGCTAAAAATACTGGACAAAAGTTAGCCCATTGCAATTACGTTACCACAATTGAAATTGAAGAAAAATAATTACAGGCGTAAGATCAAAGATACAGACGTATTTGTCCCAATAAATGTCCATGGTCCAAAAACCGCATCATAGCGAAGCTTCCACAAATAAATAATATTTCAAAATACCTGAAGCTAAGAGCTAAAAGTTGGAGCATAATCATGAAATTCTGCCAACTGATGCCACTTTTTTGCAAGAGAAAAACCAATAGGAACAAGAGTCATTGTTTGAAATAGATGCTCAGTCTGCCTGTAAAGCAGATTGCAACCCAATCGCTAAAGTCGTATTTGCACAAATACAGGAGCTTTTACACGGCCATGAATTATACATACAATAAATAAGTCAATTACCCTTTTGACATGTAACAACACGTATAGCTAAAAATATTTGAAGTTTTTCTCTACTTCTTTGCGCCCCTCCCGTAGCCCTTCACCACTGGAAACCTGACAAACTTTCAAATTAATTATTTTCGGCGATGTTAAGGGAGCATAATAACATGGAATATTTTCTTGATGAAATGACGTAACTATTTTTGTCGCTGGCTCTAAGACTATTTTTACTGCTACCCATTTTTTCTAAAATATTCTTGATTAGATAAAAGTCACTTATTGATGCCTCATTATGTAGCTCATATAGACCAGAATTTATTCTCCACTCTTTTCTCCAAATACTATTCTTAAAATTTTCTTTCCCCTCGTCTATTAAGTTAAAACATAAAATAATTGTACAACTCTGAAGACAAAATGAAAGGGTTAGTAAACATTTAAAATTATTTAGCGAAAACAAAGTCCAGTGACAATAATGGCATCAAAAATGAGTTTGACAACATCAATTTGCAATAATGGCCTCATTAATGTGAATTTAACAACAACCAGAATTTTCTAAGGCGATATTTATTCAATGTTCATTAAAAGCGAGATAACAAAACTCAGGTGCGCAACAACGATAGCTTAAATTACGCACACACATCTTCCGAACAACGTCGCATAAAACGGGTTTAAAAAAGGCACTATAAATAACTAGGAACAAATACCTGATTTGCAGAATTCAGGGGGGCCTTTGTTGATGTCTGCCGAAGCTGCCAACGAACAGTGAAACAGCTACTGCATGAAAGGATGTTTGCGGGAGACAGGAACAGGGCTTCAAGACGATGTTTGCCACAGTTAGGAGTTGAAACGATAATAATCCCCTCAACGGGTGAATAGACGACGTACGAAACTTCCAATAAAGGGACGGTGGAATGAGGCTTTAACGTATGAGATCAACACGACGTCTTGGTTAAGCTAGAGCTGGTACCTTTAAGAATTCGGTAAATAATCCTCTGCGGCAATGCTTGGAGGCCTTGCAACCCCTTGGTAGAGATTCTTGACCACGACCAACTTATTCAACATCACTTCAACTCCGACACTCATCTTGACAGGGCAGCAAGAGTACCCACGAAACAAAAACAACTCACGACCCCAATGGGCACAAGTATTGAAGAAAAGCACACAGTTACTTTCAACGAAATACTTCACAGCGCGTCCCAGCAGCCGAGGCCGTTGCTGGGGACGCAAAATCGACACTGTGCTCGACTCTCTTAAGATGGAAGCGAGGGTCAGAATGAATCGCTTCGGGAAGAACTTCTACAACCGAATGAAAAGGCGCACGTGTGACTTAATGCGGAAAAATACAGAAAAGTACTAATTTCGAAGATTGTCCTTACAGACTACATGGTTTGTGCCCTATATCATTCTTGTTATTAGTCTGATTAGCTCGTTTAATACCCTTATTAGCCTGTTTCACATTATCATATCGTCCTTTGAAACCAACAAACAATATGTACATTGGGATTTTGTATTTATAACATCCTGCTTTAGCGAGAAGATCTAGTATATTGTAGATCTGTTCATCTAAGGCCTTGATATTACCCTAATAGACTCGCTGTATGTTTTTCTATCTTTCATTTTAGGTTTTGGTGTAGTTCATACGTTGTATCCTCTTTCTTATGTCACCTATTTATTCTTTTGTTTTTTAGAGCTTCCTAGATATTTATTTACCCTTTTTCCGATACTTCAATAGTTTCTCAAAATATTGTTTCCATCTCATTTGCCTCTCTTCCTTCTTCCCTATTAGATGTCCCTCCTTATCTTTGATAAACTTAGCTTTATTTTGATATACCTTTCTTATGCTTTTTAGCTCTATTTTGATATGTCTTTCTTATGCCTTTTATATTCCTATAGAAGTTTTTTATCTTGTTTTTCTATTATTTCATCTCCATACTATTTATTTGTTTTTCTACAAATGTTCTTTTCTTTTTTCGACATAGTTTTTACTTTACTCCCTTGAATGTGAACTGATATAGCGACTGTAAGTCGAGCTAAAATTTGGTATAATTTATAATACCCATAATGACAAGCAGTGGCAGATTTTCAAAAAGCTGTAGCGATGAATGGATTTAATGACCAAATTCTTCCGGCTCCTTGACTGTCGTTATAGGCAATATCGGCTACCTATTTTATTGTGCATTTTACTTTCTCGTTTTTCATATATTCCTCCAATATAGTATTAATTCTTTTCCTCAAGTCCTTTGTCATAGCCAAGTCAATTTCTTTATCTTTCCCTATATGTTATTCTATCAGTTGTATTATTATTTATGTGTTTCTAACATCAATTTTTTTTCTCATTACTCCATATCTATGTTTCGTTATTTACAATTAGTTTCTGGTATTTTACATTAAATTTATTACCTTTTGTTACGGTATTAAATTGTCCTTACGACACCCGCAGATAGGCGAGTATCAAATGCTAAACAAATCCGGGAAATGGGGCACGCTCACCCCTGGCTAAAGGCCTCGGCTCAAATGCGCTCAGGGAGATGGGCGTGGTTCACACCAGTACGCCACAGGGCAAGCGTTACGTGATACGTGTAGGTTGCTGTTAAAGATAGGGCGCCACCAGATCCAATATCGAGATTCCCACGTTCATCCGGACTTGGAGAGTCAAACGGGGCGAGAAGTACTCAAAGTACTACTTCGGGAAAATACTCAAATAACTATTTCGGGAAAATACTCAAATAACTATTTCGGGAGCCACGGTGCAGTACCAGACGCGACCACCTACTTGGAATGCCTATCCTTCGCGCCCGGGCCTCACCTCACAGCTGTTGTAGCACAGTGACACATGCACCCTGTAACAGACAATACATCTATTGGATCACAGTTAGTGACCTATCAAACACATTACAAATCACAAATGTAGCAACTCGAAAAGGTAGCTTATTCAGTACGCCCAGCTGGGAAAAGCGCTTACTGTTAATGGGGGGGGGGGGGGCACACAGTCGAGCCGGACGCCAGATCCAGGCCGGAAGTGAAGAGTAAACGTAGGCGTGAGCCCAACGGCGGTACGCCGGGACGCGGGAGAACAAAGCCTGAATTTGGGCCCTAGTCATCCGAGCGCCCTGTATTACGATACACAAAGCCACACAAATTGGCAGTACGCAATGATAGATTTATGCAATAAATGCGCTACAATTAGCACGGGCTGACGGCACAAAGGTTGCCACACAACAGTGAATTTTTTAGTCGGAATGTACGTTGCACTGCACTATCTCACAAGCGATTTTACGCAATGCATGCGATATTAGTAAAGTTGGCGTTAACATGCCACAATGAATTTTAGACGGTGTGTACGTCGCACTAATATTGTATTTACAGCAAAGTTGAATGCAGGAAGCGGCGTAACTAAAGTTAGCTGACAGAGCAAGCCTTGACTCGCAACAGTGAATTTTAGGCAGAATGTACGCCGCACTAATATTGTATTTAGAGCAAAGTTGAATGCCGGAAGCGGCGTAATTAAGGCTAGCTGACAGAGCAAGTGTTAACTCGCAACAGTGAATTTTAGGCAGAGTGTACGTCGCACTAATATTGTATTTACAGCAAATTTGAATGCCGGAAGCGGCGTAATTTAGGCTAGCTGACAGAGCAAGCGTTAACTCGCAACAGTGACTTTTGGGCAGAGTGTACGTCGCACTAATATTGTATTTACAGCAAATTTGAGTGCAGGAAGCGGTACCATTAAGCTACTGGTGGTACAAAGGTTATTACAGATCGTTACCTTGTTAGTTCGGCCAATAGCGAACGAGGAGGCACTCCACATAGTAGTCGAACAGGCATCTTGCACCAAACGTGGCTAAAGCGATACAGGAATTGGCTGAATGTCCTAATGGATCCCCTTTCGATTTGAAATTTTGCATTGACCTCCCTTAGTTATGCAAACTGTTGACAACGTAGCCGTTACATGGGTAAATACACAGATCATGCTCCCGCATAATTAGCAATGGCGGATTAATTGACTATACAAGCCACATAACACCGTATTCCCTGCAGCGGCACGTAAGAAGAGACCGGACTGCCACCACACCAGCGGCACGTAAGAAGAGACCGGACTGCCACCACACCAGCTCACTCAAACACGTCTCTCTGGAAACTGCCGAGAGGCCAGCGCGCGTAAACGTGCACCTGGGCTCGAGGAAAGATCGCTTCCCACCAATCGCAGCGCAGAATGCGCTAAACATGCAGCTGGTGGCCGCGGAGCGAGCCATAGCCATCCTTGTCGCACCCACAGGCTGAATTTTTAATGTTCGAAATATTGAAATGTTTAACAACCAACCTGCCGAAACAAAACTATAACGGATTTCCAAAATGCCGCAATTCGCAACACAGAACAGGGGTTTACAAAATCATTATACCGGGTGGCCATAAACATCTGAGATCCCAGTAGCCATGGAATTAGCTACTTATAAATGTTGGTTAGCATTATACATATTTCAATTATAATAAGTATTGGTATGAAATGTAATAAAATGCAAATAAGAGGAAGGGAATGTGCCCCGGATTCTGCAGTTTAGCCTATGACTCGATTATAAAAATCTCCTGTTCTAACTTCAATACTTATTGCAATCTGTAATAATTTTTGACAGATAGGATTTTAGTTGTGATGACCATTAATGACATTTAGTTTAGTTGGATTCATCACTTTAATAAAGCGGTGTTGATTCAAAGGTAATGTGATATCAGATATTTATGGCCACCCGGTACTTACTGACGTTACAATGTTATGCGATGAAAAATATCTAAAAAGGATTTGAAATACAGTCAGACTGCTCTGAAGGCTAAATTGTTAGTTGAATTGCTCAAGACTGCAAAAGGGCCTGACACTTTTTCACGCTTTTTTCGCCGTTATAGATTAATAAAATAACTGTCCAAAATAACAATTACAAACAACCGGCTTTATAAAAATATAAAATAAAATTTGATAACTGGCTGCACGAATAACCCGTGGATAACCCCGAACCCCAAGAGGGCTTACTAGCTCAGATGGTTGGCACGACAGGTGTGTTCGAATTCTGGCTAAGGCAAAACTTTTTAAAATTAAATAAAATTTACCATGAGCGCAAGAGAGAGGCTACAGCGGTCAATGTATGGGAGTGAGTGGCATGACTCACCATGAGTGCGAGAGAGAGATCGACGGAAGAAGCGAGACGAAGACAAACATCCGTGCGCGAGAGATAGAAACAAAGATGGCCGACTGCGATCAACCAAACTTCATATGTGGAATTTAATTCGCGGAATTTAATTAGGTCAATTAATTAGAGCAATCCGCGGTTTAATTAGGACATTTAATTAGAGCAATCCGCGGTTTAATTAGGTCAATCATATGTGGATTAATTTAATTAGAGACTTAATCCAATTAGTGATGGGTAGCCAACGCAGGCAAAATCAGTTGCCTGTTTTCTATTTTGTTTTTTTATTTCACTGTCTGTAATAATATACACCTTCAACTCTTTTACATTTTTAGTTTATATTGCTTAAAAAATAGTCTATGCCTCGAGAAAAACATTTATTATATCTGCCTAAGTATTGATTTGATGTGATACCGACCGACACATTACTATCAGCGTTCATAAATCAAACAACTAGAGACACTCGAGCCAAATGTGAAACCTGTCTAGAGTGCCTGGGAGGAGTGACTTAGGGGGTATCTTCTAAGCCTAACTACCAGATGGCAGAACAAAGTTCACCAATCAGAGCCAATTACCGGAAAATACCCCCAGAAGCCGTTCAAGGTCATCCAAATCGGTATTTTGACATCAAAGAAGCGAGAGTGAGTGTCGCTACTTGTTTGATTTATGTACGCTGTATGATTATAAATCGTTTCCATTAGCATTTAAGTAAACAATAACTTACAGACTCTCAACATTAATTATTATTATTAAATATCTCCACAGCATCCACTGCAATGTCATAAAGCCTGCTCATTGCTGAGAGTGGGAGGGGCCGTGTGACTGCAATGGTTAGCGACCCCACAGGTCAGATCATCGGCTGCCAAGGGACAGACACACAAATAGAGCTGTTCTACTTCTGCTCGGACGACGAAGCACAAACCAGGCTAAAAAAGAGGCTGAAGAGGGAAAGACGGAAAGAAAGGTGAGGCTTGTTTTGAAACAAGGAGAAGTATTAAGTTACAATTCATGCGCAGAAAAGAAGGTATGGACCTAGACGAGAACGAAACCAGTGACAATCAGCAGCTGAGTCCTCGAGACGAAGTGAAGCGGTTGCCCGCAATTAAATTGCCCCACAAACCGAAATCCCTGCACCTAGTTATGGGGAGTGGGGGCGAGTTGCGTGTGGTTGTGACGTTTTCCAACAACACCATGGGGCTCTACACAGTGCAAGCTCATGTGAAAGATTCGGAACCTCGGTGTTTGAGGTCCATTGCCATCACGGACACCACAGTGAAGTTAGGGCAGTTAGTTTTAGTAGTGATAATTTGGCCATTGTTTCCGGTAGTGCCGAGTCTGTCAAGATGTGGAATCGGGCAACTCTGTCGTGTGTGAGAACGATAGAAACTGAGTAAGTTGTAATTTTTAGTCTACAAAAGAAGAAGTGTTAATGTTCTGGTTGCAGTTATGTGTTATCTACGATATTTGTACTGGAGACCGCCATGTTTTAGCTGGATTGAAAGACGGACGGTTGTTAATATTAGACATTGCCTCAGGAGACGTGCTGGAGGAAATTCCTGCACATACTAATGAGTTGTGGTCAATTTGCCTACAACCTGATCTGGTAAGTAACCACTTGTTGACGTCATTCTTTCATCTGTCTGTCGTTATGGCTACTAAAAGTGCATGTTACGCAATTTCTTTCTTATAGATTTTTTTTATAATTTTTAAACTGTATAGCACATATAGCATGGTTTATCAAATTACTCTGCATTCATATAGATATGTAATACCTTCAATAATATCCTATCAAGTAAATAAACCCTGTAACGTTTCGCCCCCTTGCTAAGGGCGCTCTAATTTATACCTCGGGTTAGCTCAATCGGAGCAGAATTCGCTCAAACTCAAATATATACAGTAAAGAAAACACAGGATAATTACCAAAAATATATTGTGTTTAGCTATAATTACAAAATAAGGAGTAATTCAAAGTAAATCTGAATTGTACATTATTTAAAAGTAACATATTCTTCTGGAACTGTGTTTCTGGTTTCCCTGGTAAAATGCAACCCAATATACAGAGAGCACAGAAGGCGGTTAGTTAGCAGGTAAGCACGTAGGGCGGCTGCATCCGACGTCATGCTAAGTATAGGTTTTGGCCTGTGGGCCGTATGTCCCCAGAGCTCGAGCTCTAGTTTAACCATTTGTTTACAGTTTATTGTTCTGCAATTAGGCGTTGAATTTAGCAAACTTAAGAGTTACCTGGGGGTGGTGGTGTCGCTTAGATACTAGTGCGGAGGGTGCTGGGGCTTTACAGTGGTCAGGCGAATTCATGGAAGGCGGGCTCGGTCTTCGAACACCAGGAAGTCGACTTTAAATGTCCAAAACGGTCCCTCGAAGTAATTTTAATACATGCGGCTATAGGGCTTGAGCCGCCTCCATGTGGTATGGGTAATATGATTCACCTCGGTGAAGTGGTTCAGAGTACCGGTATTTGCGCTTAGGGACTAAGCGGTAGCGGAATCGCTTTAAGCAAGACAGTTCACCTGCAAGCTAGGGTTTTACCCTGAAGGGATTCTATTTCCAAGACAGTTCAGCTACCAAGGCAAAATCAAATTCTAGCGGCTTTGCTTTACAGGTTAGGTATGGAGAGTTTAGCCTTAGGGCTGCCAGTTTAGCTGCCACTTCCCATGAAGCCTGAACTGGTAAGGGTTGTAGGTCTACTCTGTTAGACAGTTCAACTGTCAGTTGGAGGACTCGGACAGGAGAAGAGGAGAGTTCAAGAGAATAAATCTCAAGTTTAACGACGGGTTCAGGTTCTAAGCCCAAGAGGGCCTAGAGCAGAAAGCTCTTCCAGGCTAGAGCATTTGCTGGTTGGGATCGGTGGACTTAAGAGAGTTCAAGCGGTTGCGGAGTCTTCTTATATACTCCTCGAGCCGGGTTATTAGAACAGCTGCTTCAGTATCATTGAGTAGTAGGCGACGCAGTCGGTCATTCAGCGCAACTTTGCGCTTTCGCGTTATCGGAAAACCACGCGCAGGATAGATATAACGCTCGATAAGGCGATATATCAAATATAATACTTTTTGTGTATAATTAAAATTTGAAGCAGGAGCTAGCATTGCACAACTACTAACCATGAGTTTAAATGCTTGTCGAAAGAACAGTTGTTAGTGTGCAAAATGTGCACCTAGCAGGCTTAAAACCTCTAAAACCTTTAATTCTGACAACGCCAAAATTGCAATGGGTAAATCAAACACGGACTCTGATACAATATTGTGCTCTCTTATTGAACACGAAGAGTTGTGTTCTAAAAGTTTTGGAAAGATCAAAATTTTCCAAAAGTTTTGTACAAAATTCTGATTTTCACTAGAAATTGCTACTACATTGGAATCTATTTCATTTGTGTCATAACATGGTTCTACCAACGAGCACATCCGCAAAATAGCTATTTGTGCAACAAGTGCTAAGAGTGGATGTTTATATACGAGACATGTTATGAAACTCAGCCTCGGCTTCGTTTCATAATTTTCATGTCTCGCGCATAAACACTTTTAGCACGAGTTTGCACACAATATTTTTTCTACGGCCTTAAATTTACTGTTATTAATCAATAAATGTCAATTTAACAAAGGTTTGCATTTATGTCAGTTATAATTCATGTCATAGTAAAGAGATGGCCTTGACGCACAGGTGACTGTTTCTGCAGCCGGTAACTGTCAGAGTTAGTTATCGAAGGTAATTATAAATGTACACATTTTACTTTATTCATTACATAATGCTTAATTATTTAAAAAACACTCTAACCTCTAACGAAAGAAGAAACTAGAATAACTCTACAACCTCACTTCCAGTTTGAAATTCTAAATTCCACACTAGCTGTTTACTTTATAACACATGTGCTAAAAGTAAACAGGGTGATTTCACTTTTAACACGCTGATTTATAAAACGTCACTTTTAATGAAAAAAGCTAACGCTAAAAGGCCTACTTTTAGTGGTGGTCGTAGAAAAACATACTTATACACATTAAGAATTATTGCCTGGATGACTGAAGAAACATTTGTTCTCGTAATTTATATGACATATATTTCCTGGTCCCATATCACTTAAAACAAGAACCAACTATACAGAAGATAGAAAGAAGACAAATGGAATGGTATGGATACCTAACAAGAATGAACCCGAATAGACTGCCACGGAAAATACTAAAAATGAGAAGTGATAAAAACATGAAGAAATGGCAGACGACAAAAGACATTAGTAGAAGTTATGGCACCACTAATTGGATATGTCAAAGGTCAATCAAATTAATCCGCGAATTAAATTGATTGACCTAATTAAATTACCCAATTAACTCGAATTCCGCGAATTAAATTGACGCAATAAACTGCGAATTAATTGACCTCGCGGTTTAATTCGCGGAATCGATTTAATTGGGTAATTAATTAGGTCAATCAACTTAATTCGTGGATTAATTTGATTTGACCTTTGACATAATCCAATTAGTGGTGCCATAACTTCTACTGACATGGAACCAAGAAATAGCAGAGATAGGAAAACGAAAAGGAAAAACAATGCAAAAAACGAAAATATTAGCAAGAGATAGAGTGAGATGGAAGAAATGGCTCAAAGAAGACGAACCTTAAATTCCGACGCTCGCAAGGGCACAAGGAAAAGAGAAAGAAGAAGGAGAAACTCGGGTGCAACCTATAACGCACTCAAAAACAAACGTTGGTAAACTGTCATGTGTACCATTTGTTATTGCTACGACTCGGGGGAATTCGAGCTCATATTGGCGACAGCAAAGAGGCAGTCGTAGCTAGTTTGGGATCGATAAATCATACCAACAATTACAAATCCAAGCAGTTTATTAAAATGTTCACTTACATAGTTCTGGACATGTTTCTAAGGGCCAGTTACGAAGAACTTAATGCTTAGCGTAGACAGCGACAGGGCACTGACAATTACTAATTATAATGGATAACTTAATGAGGCGCTACCCCGAGCTTGCTCCTTTTATATCCCCTGAAGATTGGTATGCGGTTGAGACCACGTAAGACAGTGAATAACAGAAAACACCAGAAAAACACACCACATACTTCCTGTGACATTGGCTCATCCAGGAAAAGAACAACAAGCTCGTGGTTAGGCCTTATCAACACGTAACTCTTCGGAAAAAACATATTTATGCATAATGCTTATTTTCTAGAAATCCTCGATGTATCATATTTGCGCTTTCGTGACATCTCCCTCGGGCATATAAAAGAGGCTGACCCCAGCCGACCCTTGGGGAAACGCCACTGTAAAAATGCAGATACATAAAGGTTACAATTAAGCCTTAACTAAAATCTTAAATTAACACAATGAAATAAAATATAAGCTCTGTAGACTCCTGGAGTCCTAATACTCTAAATTCAAAAAAGTTCCCACCATGAGTCATATGCCGAACAATAGCGATAGTATTAATCTAAATAACTTCCGTATTGGGCTGCGGAAACGGTTATCGCTCAAACGGTCAAGTCCAGTTCTTTAAGTTGGCAGTGTTAAACGTTTTCCGGTTTTCGTCTGTTAATTTGCACGTAAGTTTTAAACAGTTCACCATTATTATTTTTAATCACCAATTGCAAATCACAAATCACAGTTGCACGTATGATGAATTGGTGGACGGGGCAGACTTCGTCATGTATGTTTCCTCTGATGAAGTTGTTGATCCGGTAAATGAAATTTCTGCTAATGGAGCGATTGGGCGCGGCTGTAGTTGACGTAATGTACCACCAGTTTGTAGCGCTGTCGACACTTGGGCAGGTCCGACTAGATCGTATGTAGGCAATTCTGGAGCTTGACGAGGTTGTAGATAGTAGGCGTCGTCAGAGATGCTGGATCGAGTAGGCACCGTAGGCAAAGGTCTGTTGGTTAGGTCCATATTGGCTCCACGAGGCGTTGGCAGCGCAGGTCGTCTAACGATCATTCTTACAGGTTCGGAAATAGGGTCATGAGAAACACTGGGATTGAGACTGACGTTGGTAGTGGAATTCAATAATGAGGAATTCCGAGAAAAAGGAATTAGATTAGGTGTTGAGAGTCGTTGTGATGAACGTTTGAATAATAGAAAGAGAAGGATGGAAAGGGAAATAGAGAGAACATAGGAAGTCGCTATGAGGTACTTTTTCGTTATCAATCAAACATAAATTCTTTCAATCAACTTTTTCTCTTGTACACACTATTTAAATTCTTTAAATCAGCTTTTTCTCTTGTACACACTGTATAAATTCTTTAGAGTTTTCCTCTTTCAAAATACAATAATAATTCTCTAGACCAAGTTTTTCTTTATCATAATTCAATAAAAATTCTTTCGACCAAATTTATTTAGAATTGATCAACTCTAGAACTAATCAAATCTAGAACTGACCAAATCCAGCACCAATTTATCCAATCAGGTATCCTCAATTATCTACTTATTCTTCAATTTTTTACTCACGTATTGTCGACTAGTTACTAGTACTTACTTATTTTCATTTTCATTTGCGGAATTCCTTTTACTTACTTACTTATTTCACTTACGTAACTCTGTTTACGTACTTGTTTCCCCAGTCGCTGCATAGGGTACACTGAAATATCTGCAAGGCCATAAGCATCGCAGGAAACCACAAACTGCACGTGCTGCAATGATAGTTCCTGCCAGGCTTACGCATCGGAAGTGCAGATTAACTATAATGCCACTTTGCCCTTGCCCTATGACAGCTCCCTCCTTCTTGGAGGGTCCCGCCCGCTCTTCGGACGGGGCCCCTTATTTGCCCTTCAAATAAGGAGACACTCTGATCCGGCCCTTCCTGGTTACCGCGACGAATCCCGCAGAATTCAGTTTACAACTTGAGTACTCGTAGTTTGGATAATAAACAAGAATGCAGCAAAATTTGCGTAGAGAAAGGTGCGCATTCTCCTTCCCCCCGCTGAACTAAAAGCGAGTAGTGTCTACTTTCCCAAAGTTGCGAACTCAGAGGCTTTGACTGCAGTCCTTTCCCACTTCCTCGGGAGATAAACCAAAATATTAATATACACATATACATACACATTGAGACCTAGGTTTTACACACACACACATTACTCAGCAGTTACAGGACCCGGAGACATCATTCACCATCGTGGCATTTCAAATGGTGAAAAGTCCTGCACTGGCTACCAACCCTCAATTGGCAGCTGCCCCAGTTGAGTTAACTTGGCTGGGGGCTGGTCCGGGCTTGAGCGTTACCATGACGCTTTTTCCACTGGGCACTTGACTAAAGTCACTTAACTGGGTGACTGGGAAACGAACTCTGATTGGCGGCGACGGCTTCACTATGTCGTCATTACTACAATTTTCTTGGTCATCATAGTTGGTGCTTCGGTGCTGTCACATGATTTCCTAATTTTTCTAAAACGCTTATACAAATAATGGCCAATTATAAACAACAATGTCAATATAAAAAGCATTAAAGACAGCCATACTAAGGAGTAAAGGGCGTCGTGATACGCCGTATTAGTACTAATATCAGTTTTAGCAGAAGCTGTAACAGGATGCATTATAGGGGTTAAAAAAGCATATTTCTTATATAATAAATGTGCAACAGCTATGGACAAAATTATGTTCCATAATAAATATAAGCTATCCCCATCATACGCGTACAAATCGCCGTATGTTTTCTCAATCGCATTTCCTAACATATTTTGAATCAAGCCTAAGGTTGATCCTGCAGTTATATTTAAATGGGGTATCGAAGTTGTCCAATTCGTATTTAGACATTCAGTAATATTGGTAAAAACTGGTTCAGGCTGATTAGAATGAAGCACATACGATTTAAGGTTGGACCAAATGGCTGGTAATATATGAAGAGCTCTATGCTCTCTTTCCGGTCTCGAACAAGGGAATCGAGGGGAAATAACCTCCTCATTATTTACAAGAAGAGAACAGCGACAAGGGAGCTCAATTTGAACCGCTCCTGGCTGTTGAAAAAATGTATCATCCAAAGGTGTGTCAGTTTTAGGGCAACGAACTATCGTTGGATGTTTTAGATGAGTTAGAATAAAAACATCGTCTCGAATTTCAGAAAGGATCATAGCCTGAGATGTGTGACACCTAAATTGACAATGAAGGCCCAAGTCCTCCACCGTTGATCCTGTAAACATTTTATAAGCACATTGCGGACCATAGATAGCGTCCGATGTGAACCTAGGTAAAAAACATAACTTATCGTGATATGGTTTGCAATGATGTAAAGCAGATCCTGAAATAGGTTTCATAAGAGGTACAGCTGAAGTTTTAGTAGCTGCTACGGCTAAATACAAGGTATCATGCATTAAGAAGCAAGTTTCGTTATGCCATGCAAAAGGAGTGGTAATTAATTCATATAATTTCCAGTTTTGCCCTTTTTTAGTTATGGGCACTCGTAGGTGCACATAAATCTTGGAATCTGAAATAGTACAATCGGCTATTGGTAATTTATAGTATCTTGAAATTTCAGTGACGGGTATAGTTAGAACATGACTAGTTTTTTGAAGTACTTTAATTAATTTGAGTAAGTCTTGTCGTAATACAGTGGGATGAATTACGGCTGTTGGAATTTTGTGATCTTTACATTGGTTTAAAATTTCCATATTATTAACAGAACGTTTGAAATTGATTAAACGTAATAAATTGCCATAAGAATAAAACATAGAACGTTGTATCTTAAAATCAAGCTCATCAACTGATTTGTCTACTGCAGCACGTAATTGATTATCAAAATTAGTAATGGAATTAATTTTTTGACGAGTTTCGAATAAATTTGTTTCAACTTGTTGTTGATACAATTTGAAAGCTTGTGAATTGTTAGCAATTTCTCGAATGTTTTTTGTAAGTCCAAGATTAATATGTTGAAGAAGTTGATTTAGGTCATGTTCGTCGGAACGTAAGAATCTATTTTGCGATTAGTAGCTACACCACAACACCAGGAAAAGAAGTCTCCTATGAATTCCAAATAGTTGTACTACGTATTGATTATTCACTTAATAAAGAAACTTAGAAATTGTGATAGATTTAGTTGAAAGGTGTCGTTCACACGGAAAAAATTCGAAATTATTTATACAAAAGCGCGATGAACTATCGACGTCAGAAGCTTGTGGTTTAATTTGCAAGAACTAGTGCATTTTTATCAAGTATGATATCACTTGGCAAGGTTACTTTATATTGTGCTACAGATGTGTCATCTATCGCGGTAGCAGATAAGGAACAGAAGTTTCCGTAGTTGAGGTCGTTGGCATGGAATGCTATTTTTATAAAGGCGGTGTTTTTTTTTTTTTTTTTTATTGTAAGGTCAACCAGTTCAACAATATACATTATTATTCATGGTTGTGATATTTAATAGAAATACAAATAAACATAAAAACTTAACTTAGGGAATATACGACCCCTTGGAAACAGCTGCTTGGTGGCTTTCAACCGATTAGATCCTGTGGTAACTTCCTCTTCAGCCTAGTATGGATATTTCGATGCCCTAGTTGGTGATACATTGCGCTGTGGCACAATTCTATGTTATCGATGAACTTCGTGGTGGTTGTTTGAAGAAATTGTTTTATGGTTGGAATTCCAAGTTCATAGTGGAGTTGCTGGTTACTGATAAACCATGGTGCGTTTACGGCAATTCTGAGCACTTTGTTTTGAAGAACTTGAATCTTTTTAATATTTGTCTCTGAGGTAGCACTCCAAACAGGACAAGCATATGTTACTAATGATCGCAGTAGGGCTCGATACAATAGTAGTGTGCATTCAGTTTTCAGGGAACTCTTTCGATTAATTAGCGGAAAGAGCTGAGCGAGCCTCGCGTAAGCTTGGTTGAGTTTGTTGTTGATGTGTGTACTCCAAGTCAGCCGGGTATCCAAAAACAGGCCTAGATATTTAACGCTTTGATTTTTATCTGCCCATGGTATTTTCGTGCCACAGATATAGATTTCGGGTATACTTTTAATGTGTCTACATTCCTTCCAAACATTCTCTGCAAAATTAAATTCATGGATTATGTAGTTTGCGGTATAATTACTTGGGAATCTTCTGTTGTCAGAGAGGATGTGTAACTGGTGGTGGAGACCAAACAGTCAAATTTTGGCAATTTGAACTGGTAGTCGACGAACAAAGTGAGAGCAAAGCGAAGGTCCTCTCCCTGCTTCACAACCGCACCTTGAAGCTGGAAGAATCGGTCCTGTGTGTGCGCCTCTCACCCAACGGCAAGTTCGTGGCCGCCGCTCTTCTGGATTCAACCGTCAAAATATTTTTCGTGGACTCGTTCAAGGTAAGCTCCACACTAGAACCGTCGTGCTTTGACTAATAAGTACAATTTTAAGTTCTACCTGTCACTGTACGGGCACAAACTCCCAGTTCTGTGCATGGACATCTCGTCCGATTCCACGCTGATCGCGACTGGATCTGCTGACCGCAACGTCAAGATTTGGGGTATGGACTTCGGCGACTGCCACAAGAGCATATTCGCTCACGACGACTCCATCACCGGATTGCAGTTCGTGCCCCGCACTCATTACTTCTTCACCTGTGGCAAAGACGGGAAGGTGAAGCAGTGGGATGGGGACTCTTATGATAAAATTATTACACTTCAGGTATTTGTGACTTTTTCTTCTTTCAAGAAGTGCGTGAGCGAAAGTGAAAGACCACATGAATTATTATTAATAATACTGAACAACAACAAGCTCTAGTTGTCTCAGTTATTCTTAGATCTTACAGCTCCACACTTATTTGGTGACTTCCAAATAATCAAGCTGGTATTTTGACGAATATTTTGGCATCGATTGGGCAACAATGATAACATAATGTCACTACATTTGCTGATATGGTTGTCTTACTTCCACTTCTTAATAGTGATGTTGATTGATCTAAATTATTAAACACTGTAGGGGCACATCGGTGAAGCATGGAGTATGGCCGTCAGTCCTAGCGGGCAACATGTGGTGTCTTGTGGAGCTGACCGGGTTCTACGGCTGTACGAAAAGTCAGAACAGCCCTTGGTATTGCAAGATGAGGAGGAGGAGGAGCGTGAACAAGAAGCTTTAGCTACTGGTGAACAGACTACCATCCCTGGGCAGCCTGGCTTAAATTTACCTTCGAAAAAAACCATTGGGAGTGAAAAATCGGTAAGTATAATCCCACGTGAAAGATTACAAATAATTTTGTAATTCTTACAGGCGGAAAGTATACTAGAATGCCTAGAAATATGTGAAAAATACCAAGAGCAACTAGCAGAATATTCAGCAGTCCAAGCAGCTTCATCCCAATCCTTGCCTCCACCACCCGTACATCCTCTTATGCAAGCATTTGGGGTTGCGACAACACACGACTTTCTTTTCGAAACGGTTCGCAGGATTAGGGCCAGGTATGAAATTAGCATCCTCGATACAAGATATTTTAAATTTTACTTCGTAGTGATCTTGAGGAAGCGCTGCTTCTTCTTCCCTTTTCCTCTGTATGTGAAGTTCTTAAAATGCTGCCGCAGCTTCTAGCGAGGGGTGATCAAACTGAGCTTGCATGCAAGTTGACTATGTTCCTTCTCAGGATTCATCATGCGCCCATAGTAGCCAATCATGCGCTTTTGTCGAACCTTCGCCAGCTCTATAAGTTGGCCATGGTGAAAACGCAAGAGTTGCGGGTTAGTATTGGTGTCTTAAACAAGTTATGATATAATAATTGGCTTAATGTGTTAGGATATGGTTGGCTATAATTTGTATGGACTGCAGTTCATACAGAAGGAGCTGGAAGAGCATGAAGGGCTGCAGCTGTTCAGAGATGCCACCATTGAAAGGAAAAAAGGGGAAAAGAAGAGGCGGCAAAGAGAGAAACTAAAGCGGTCTATAATGGCATTATCGTGATGTGTTTGTTATTGAAGTGGAATGGATCGAAAGTGTTGTCTTTTTGAATGAAGCCAGAACTGTTAATATTTTATATATTTTGTATGCTTATTGTCAGTATATTTTTAGAAAATAAAAATATGTATAAGGTGTGAGTAATGCTTCTTACATTATTTATGTAAAGCTGGGATGGGGCAGTCCTTGCTCTCAAAAGTCCATAAAGCTGCTCGCGGACATATTCAAAACTAGCTGTTACCCGCGACTTCGTTCGCGTGAGGTTCATTATTTGTGTATTAAATAATGACTAATTATTTTCTGTCATCCCATCCCATCCTATCCCCGTCCCTTTCTGCGTCTCCGTACCGTCGCGTCCCCTCCCCTTCCAACCCACCCTTTCCGTTCCGCCCAGTCCCGTCCCGTCTTATCCCGTCCCTTCCCTTTTCGTCCCGTCTTCTCCCCTTCCATCTCATCCCTCCCCTTTCCGTCCCGTCTCGTCCTGTCCCTTCTCGTCCCGTCTCGTCCTGTCCCTTCCCGTCCCGTCTCGTCCTGTCCCGTCTCGTCCTGTCCCTTCCCGTCCAGTCCCGTCCCTTCCCGTCCAGTCCCGTCCTGTCCTTTCCCGTCCAGTCCCGTCCTGTCCTTTCTCTTCCCGTTCAGTCCCATCCCATCCCGTCCCTTCCCGACCTGTCCCATCTCTTCCCGACCCGTTCCGTCCCTTCCCCTTCCATCTCATCCCTTTCCGTCCCGCCACGTCCAGTCCAGTCCCGTCCCGTCCGTTCCCTTATTCATGTCCACCGTCTTGGATTTAAAAATAAATGCCATTTTTGCAATCAACGTCCCAAAAAAACTCAATAACGACACCCATATCGTATTTTAGGCTTATTTACCCCATTTCACCCCCTAAGGGGTTGATTTTTGGAAAATCACGAAATACGTGTTTACTTATTTCTTTTCAGGAGTACTCCTACGAAGTTTCAAGTCGGAATGTCTATTTAATATTATTTCTCCATACAAAATTGGAACCCCCATTTTACCCCTTTAGGGGTTGAATTTCGAAATATCCTTCCTTATTCCTTGTATACATCATAAACGGAACCTCTGCAAAATTTCAGCTTTCTAGGTCCAAGGGTTTGGGCTGGGCGTTCATGAGTGAGTGAATGAGTGAGTCAGGACTTTCAGTTTTATATAGGTATATAGACATGTATAGTAAAACGGCCTTCTTGATAAGGATATGGAAAAACACGCATTTTAAGAAAAGTGGACTTTGTATTTTGTTATAGAACGAAATAGTAAGCCGATGTGTCTGATTTGCTTGAAAAGCTTTTTGGTTTTATAAGGAACACAATATTAAGAGACACATTCTTAATTATTATAAAAGGTATAAACGAATCAGAAAGAATTGATTAAGGACTATGTCCTGGCTGCAGTAGAATCAATACGACCTGAACACAAGAAGAAATTTGAGAATACGAGTATGTAGCAAAAAACAAGTACAAGGCGAATTGAAGAACTGTCAACAAATGTGGAATTGTCGTTAGAAAAAGAAATTTAGTGTTTTGATGGGTAGCTGTTAGCATTCGACTAGAGTACAGATGTGATAGATGCTACGCAACTTTCAATTTTTATTCGAGGAATCAATATAGCCAAAGAAACATCTTGTACCCAACTTAAGACAACAACAGTTGACACCATATTTAATAAACTAAAACAGGTGATGCAACAGTTCAATCCATAATTTGGCCGGATGATCCACTGATGGAGCTAAATCGATGATTGGACAGAATAAGAGCGTTTTAGCATATTTGAAACTGATATTGGCGAAAGTGAGTTCAAGGAAATACTTGCTTTCTTGGAATTTACAGATGTTGAATCCCAATATCCAGATTATAAGAAGAATTATAAGACGAGGTAAAGCGCTTCATGGAACTTAAAGGAAGATCCGTACCACAACTGGACAATGAAGACTGGTTATCTGATTTGTTGTTTTTGGTTGACATACTTATGCATCTAAATGGACTGAATGCAAAATTACAAAAAGAAAATCAAATAGTCACCGACTTCTATGGAAATGCCCGAACTGAAACTTGATATGCCACCTGTTGGAGTAGTTTTGGTACAAAAATGACGAGTTTGCTTGTATATAGCTTTCTTTTCAGTCATATTTTCTCGTATAGTACATCAGCTATTTGTCCCATATAGTAGGTACTTCGGCTAATTGCATCCAAAATTCTAAATATTTGTCACGCACGCAATTCTCTCTAGTAGGTTCGCTCCGGTCTCTATGTCGTCGTAGTTGCAGCTGCACTTTGTTTCGTCCCGTTTACATCAATTTCAAAACATAGCCCGTGGGAGCGAGCGGATATCTTCCTTAAATAATTTAAACTTCCCTCGCTCTCTCTCTCGCCCGCTGGTTGCCTCGCCGTTGTCATGCGGGGCAAACTGCGATTTCATTGGCTACAACTTTTGGCGCGAGAATGCGCGTCTGGCGCGAAACTTAGCGTGGCGTCTGTTTTGGGGCTTTTAGTCAGTCTCTGGCCGTGGCAGCAGACAGTCGTTATAGGGCCAGTTTGTTGGATTGCTCTCAGGGGCCGCTCGACCCCCACGCCTCCGCACACAGTACGTTCGTTGCATTGGTGGGCTCGCCAGCCGTCGTGACGCAATCGCTTAGCTGACCCATTCAGGTAGCGTGTGTATTTAGTATTAACCTAATTCATTCAACTGTTCAGGCCTAATTTATGTATTTACTTGCTAATCAAATTCATTCAACTGTTCAGGCCTAATTTATGTATTTACTTGCTAATCAAATTCACTCAACTGTTCAGGCCTAATTTATATATTTACTTGCTAACGCAGTGCGTTTGGTCGAGGCCGTTTAATAATCAAATTCATTCAACTGTTCAGGCCTAATTTATAAGATTATTTGCTGCTTCATAACTTAGCCCAGTAATTAAGGTTTCACTTCAAAAAAATTAGGACCAAGCTGGATTTTTGCATACACCTTCATTTTGACGTTATAAATAACGTGTGAAAAGTCCCCATCGATATAGTGACCGCTAACAAAGTTATACGGAGTCAAAGGTCACCGAAATCAGTTTTTCGCTTATATTTCGCTTGCTGCTGGTTGTACAAAAATTATTGTTGAATCAAAAATGTAGAGCAGAAAATTCTATACAAAAATGGTAACTTACACTTTTTACGTAGGTCTGTCCGTTTTCAAGTTAGAAAGCTTACAATGCGTCAACATTAGGAAATCGCGTCTTTTTCTCGCCTATTATCTGGTAGATGTTTTTCGTCGATGTCATAATCCCCCTCGGTGTCCCTCAGACAACGGTGACATTCCTTAGTATAAAGCAAGAATTCCACAGGTCGTAGACGTGTTTCGGTGTGTTGTAGCAGAGGTGTAGTTTAATTATTGCAATGGCGGATAATAATAATTGTTTTATTTGTGGCTAATAGAATGCAATCGGTGATACTGTGAGTGTGGAGCGCGGTTTGCAAACTTTATGAAATGCCAGTGTAGATAGAAACGACGGATATTTGGAACTTTTGAGTAACGAGAATTCTGTGAATATTCATGTTGAGTGCCGTAAGGGCTACACTCGCAAGAATAGCATTATGGCAGCTAACAGACAGCGAGATGAAACTGAGGCGAGCACGTCTCATCAGAGTTCTCCAGTAAGACTTTGTTACCACCAGCGCCTGATGAACTCCTTCATATGATTTTCTGCAATTGTGCAAAAGGTGGTGGAACAAACTGCGGTTGCAGAAAGCTTGGATTGCCATGCTCAGTTGTCTGTGGATACTGTCATGGTCAATCCTGTCTCAACGCAGTCCATCCGAATCTGAAAATACGTTGGAAGAGGACGAAGGATTAGACAACATCTTCATAGACCTCGATCACGAAAGCGGAGAAGGATTACAACAGGACTCATTAATCGCTGATGATGACTTTAATAATGAGTCACTACTTCGTCTAGAAGACGATGAGGAGGAGGAAATTTAATTTTTTGATTTTGAGAGAGACATGGGGAGCCTATGGGGGAGACCAGGTAAAAAGAAGCGTGCCGTGCATTCTACCTCAAAGGTGGTACGGAAACGAATGCATCCACCATTTATTGGGTCTCGAGTGGTGTATTGTGTCCCGAGTGGTGTAGCTTGAACAAGCGTCACGTTCGATCAGCAGAGTTAAGCAACGCTGTCTCTGGTCAGAACTTGGATGGGAGTTCCACGGCTGCATCTCTCGGCGCCTCGTGGTACGGCTATCACGGAAAAAAGTTGGTCCCGGCGGTCATACAACATCATGACAGTCGTTAGTAGGGTTGGAAGTCCTCATAACTGCACAGCGACGCCTATAATTGGCCTAACGGCTGTTGGCTGAGTGCGAATTAAATTAAATAAATAAATAAATTATTACAGCACGATTCCTGATGTTGACGCATTGTGATCTCCCTAACTTGAAAACCGACGGTCGTATGTAAAAACTGTAAGTTACCATTTTTATAGAGCATTTTCCGCTATACATTTTTCATTCAGCAATAATTTTTGTACGACCAATAGCAAGCGAGATATAAGTGAAAAACTGATTTCGGTGACCTTTGACCCCGTATAACTTTGTTAGCGGTCACGATATCGATGGGGACTTCGCACACGTTATTTATAACGTCAAAATGAAGGTGTATGCAAAAATCCAGCTTGGTCCTAATTTTTTAGAAATAACACCTCTTTTTCGTCTAAAGTTACTGGGCTAAACTGCCTACCAAGGTTTCTTGTAAAACTAAATTTATTCAGTTGTTCGCGCATAATTTGTATGTTATTTGTTGAAACATAACCAGCGTCGCTGTGGCCGCGGTGAACTAATTTCATTAGCTTGTTTAATTATAATTAGAGTTAAAGCGTCTTCCAGCTGGGTTATAGATTTAGCCCATTCTTTATGTGTTTACATTGTGTGTACCAATCTTAGTTACATGTTTTTAGACCAATAGATCGGTTCATAGAACAACGCGTTATGATTTCCGACGAATCTGTGCATGCTTATTTTTAGGTTATGTTATACATGTAAAGATAAATGTACGGCGAAGCCTGAGTGTTTAAGCGTCGCAGGTAGGTTATGACGCTCGTCGCTGCAGCGTGGAGGTCATGAGGCGGCTACTATTTTCCATTCTCGTCGAGCTTTGGATTTTGCCAAGGTGATAAATTAGAAGGTAGGTTCATTTGATTTCGTGGTTTTACTCTGGGTCTGTCTTGGAATTTTCGTTTATATCGATGAAACCGGTTGGCGCCCTATTTAATTTTATCAATGTTTACCCTCCCTTAAGCCGTTGCCCGTAGGTACTCTCGTGTAGGACCCTCTCTCGCTCCACTGATGTCTAGTCGGCATATCTTGTTGCGGGTTGGGCAGCGGCTCTAGGTGAGTCATAGTCCCGATTTAGAGAAATATCGTCCGCGCTGGCCACTTAGCTTTTACGTAATTTTTGTATAAGCCGGCGCGGTGTCGTAAAAGTCGTTTTAGACCGTAACAAACTGTTCCAAAATCAATTAAATAGCAAATTATTTATTAATTTTCCTACATTCCACACAACTTTCAACAATAGTCACGGAAAACAAAACTTTTATTATTATTATTATTATCATTATTACTTTTATTTAGTTATTACTAATACGTAGCACTGACATAAAAATAATAAATTACACTTAAACAAATTAACTAACAAAATGTCATGGATAAATATTCAAGAATCATTAATTTTTAAATAATGGAGGTATTTTTATTACTATGGGGAATTGTAATTTTTAATAACAACAAAATAATTTTGATTCTAAAATGTACATGTATTTTCGATAAAAGCTAAATTAAAAAAAAACCTTTTAGTTAAATGATATTTCTTATTTAATTGGTATATAAAAGGGGGGGTATTAATGGTTAAATTGACGAGATGAAGAAAAAGTGAACATTTAAATAAACTGTATAATAAATGAAGCTACAAATGGACTAACGGAGAAGGAATTGAGTGGTGGTAGTACAAGGAGTTGAACAGCTGCGATCAACAAAATAATCTTTATGGATTGTTGAAATATGAGTTGGATTTGGGTAAACTGCATAAGAGTCGCTATTGGGTATCTTGTTTGATTTGAATCTGCATTGAAGTTACTGTCAGGTAATACATTAATACTTAAGTTGGATTTGGATGCGCATTACATGGGGATATCCTGCTGGATTTCGACGAGCTGCATTAGAGTTAATAATGGTTGAACGTAAACACATCTGCATCTGAATTGGATTTTGAGGTGGACTCCATCGAAATATCCTGTTGTGAAATTTTGAAAATATTAAAAAAAATGAAAAATGAATTTTTAGCTAAAGTTAAAAAAATTAGGGGTTTGCTGGCCTTGAGATTGTTCAGTTAGCTAAAAATAACACACTAAAAAATCTCATTGAAATCGTAATTAATTTCCGAAAAATAGCACTTTGAATTTTGACAATTTCGAAAAACTACATTTTCTAAATAAGTAAAAATCACTCGGTATATATGATAGCGGCTAAGCAGGTTTTTAGACTAGCACTAATTATTAACCTAACAGTTTTTTTTTAATTCAAAAATAATTTTTTTCATATTAAGCCGACTTTTTGGCGGACGCTGTATATCTGAAGCATCACATTATTTTTCAACTTCCCACGATTGTTTTGCGAGCTTTTGCACGTGCTCAACATATTTTCCCATTTATCGGCAATAATTTCGTTCAACACCTTATTCCACGTTTCAACAATTTGACTTGGAGTTGAATACCTACGTATTTGCAATTATATTATTGTCGTATCTTCGTTTTTAAGCTGATCAAACCATTTCTATCGCATTATAATGAGCATGGTAAGGAGGCAGTCTTAAAACGTTATGACCAAATTGTTGAACATATTCGTCTAGGTGATATTTTTTTGAAGTAGGTTTATTCGCTGCTATAATCGACCAAATTTCGTATTTCATGGCATTTTCAGGATAATCAATATCTCTTAATTTCAGTCAGTTTATTAATTTTAGTTTTGATCAAGATTTAATAGGATTTTCTTCCGTTAAAACCACTGTGATAGCTAGCGTTATCCATAATTATGAGCGATTTAGTTGTTAAATTTGGAACAAATTGTGTTTTAAACCAACGTTAAGAAGTTTACCTATTCATGCTATCATGATAATGATCTTTTTTGCATAGTGATCACGAAAATCTTTTTTAAAGGAAAAAATGTTATGAAATTATCACTTTTTTTAAAGCAAAATCGTTAAAAAAGTACACTTTATCTACGACCACCACTAAAAGTAGGCCTTTCAGCGCTAGCTTGTTTCACTAAAAGTGACGTTTTATAGTTTACCGTGGTTAAAGAAATCAGCTGTTTACTTTTAGCCCATGTGCTAAAAGTGAAGTGAGGTTATAAAACTACAATTTCGAACTGGAAGTGAAGTTGTAAAGTTATTCTAGTTGCTTCTTGCGTTACAGCTAAAGTGTTTTTGAAATAATTAAAGCGTTATGTAATGAATACAGTCAGATGTAGAGTATTAATAATTACATTTCGTAACTAACCTTGACTACTGTCATTCGCAAACATTCGCCCGCGCGGCATGGCCTACTGTTTATTATGACATAAATTAGAAGTGTCGTAGATGCAAACCTTTGTTAAATCAACATTTATGGATTAATAACAGTAAAATTAGGTCGTAGATAAAATATTGTATGCAACGCATGCTAAAAGTCGTTTATGCACGAGACATGTTATGAAACTCAGCCTTCGGCTTCGTTTCATAATTTTCAGTTTCGTGCATAAACGTCAACTTTTAGCACTTGTTGCATAAATAGCTATTTTCTACGACCACTACTAAAAGTAGGCCTTTTAACGCTAGCTTTTTACGCTAAAAGTGACGTTTTATAATTTAGCCTGTTAAAAGTGAAATAAGCTGTTTAATTTTAGCTCATGTGCTAAAAGTAAACAGCTGGTGTGGAATTTACAATTTCAACTGGAAGTAAGGTTCTAAAGTTATTCAAGTTACTTCTTGCGTTAGAGGTAAAGTGTTTTTTATATAATTAAAGTCTTATGAAATGAATAAAATAAACGGTGTACATTTATAATTACCTTTGATAACTGACTTTGACAGCTACTGGCTCCAGAAACATTTACCTGCGCGTCAAGGCCATCTCTGTATTATGACATAAATTATAACTGTCATAAATGCAAACCTTTGTTAAATCGACATTTATTGATTAATAACAGTAAATTTAAGGCAGTAGAAAAAATATTGTGTGCAAACTCGTGCTAAAAGTGTTACTGCACTCGACATCTCGTGCATAAACGGCCACTTTTAGCACTTGTTACACAAATAGCTATTTTTACTATTTTATTGAATTGTCGATTCGACAGTTGTAAATTTCTTTTCGACTAAATTTCGAGTTACAAGAGATCACTATGCAAAACAACTACGTGTACAACACGTTTTGAAAGTCCAATTTTTTCATTCATTTGCTTGCTACTACAAATCCATGAAAAAAGTGTGACTTTCAAAACTAGTTGTACAAATAGCTCTTTTGTGTCCCGCACTTAAACACTAAACTAGAATTATCTACAAAACCTTCAGAACTGCCTATATGAACAACTATCCGTCCCCTGATTTTTTGGATGTTGTTTCTAAACTACCATCTTGCCAACTTTTTCTAAATGAAACTTTACTAAAAATCCATGTCTCATCTAAAAAAACGGACTGCAAAGGAGATTCTGAATTTAGATGTGCCATATATTCTTTAAGAAATTTAGTTCTCTTAAGTTGAATATTTGGTGGTTCCATAAAATAGAACCTATTGCTTGATTTTTGCCATTTGAAGCATACTTCCTCCACCATCTATTTAGTCAAGAAACCAAGGTCCGTAAATTTAGCAAGCTTGGAAATATAGGTCTTCTAAATAACCGCCCTTTTCGTGCCCACTGACAATGAGTCCGTGGAAAAGCCGTCGGGATTAGACTAAGAAACGTCACAGCTCGTCAGTTAAAAGATTGAGGTGAGATGGTTTGAAAATTGCAGGATGTGCATCTTTGAACTGCACTAACCATTCAAGATGTGGTTTTCGTTTACTTGGTTTTCTCGCTGAGCAAACGAGGTAAAAAAATTGGGTTCAAGCGGTCATTTATTAGTAAACTGCAAATTTAAATTTTCCTCTATTTGGTGCCCACTGCATAGTGGAAATACACGGGATGACCTATATTTCCAAGCTTGCTATATTTATAGGCCTTGGGAAGAAACTGAATGTGAAAAATTGTTACAGTCCAAAACGACATTTATAACATCGCGTCAGTATTTACGAAAAGCGACAATAAAACTAGACGATTAGCGCGTACAATGACTCACAAAATCGGGAATGTAACTCACATAGGACCGCTGCCCAGCCCATAACAGGAGTTGCCGACTAGGCTGCAGTGGAGCGAGCGGTGGTCCAACACGAGCAACGGCCTAATGAAAGGTAAACAGATCTAAAGTGATAAGGCGCCATCACGATAAAAGAGAATGCATAGGTAAACTCACTGAGGAACAGTGGAAGCATATGACGAGTTCAACTTTAAGCTTGGCAGTAATCTGGACAGCGAGCCGGTTCAGCACCAACGGACCTACCTTTTTAAAATCCACTTGATCAGCTGGCCAAACACCTCTTACAACTGTAAAATATAAACACACAAATCCCATGCACAATAACAAAGAAAACCACAGTTCGATTAACATGACATGTATTGACCAAAATAGCTGAATATGTATAAAAAAGGCACATGTAAATATGAAATGTACAGGGTGTTGAATGAAAACAAGGTGTTTTCAAAGAAGTATAATAATAAAGTACTTTCATAGCAATATACACTTTGAAACAATTTTTTTGGCTCCGCTTAATTGTTTCGCCAGTTATCCAATTATTTCAGGCTTAACCTGTATATTTTTAGTTGAATTATATATCCTTTGCATTTCAAATTCGTAAATTTTCCAAAGCAGCGTATTTTGTACCTGCATCAAGTTCCTTTCGTTTGCGCGATGCCTTCTCGACCCGCTCTATCTCCTATCAGAGTGCAAGCTTTCTTTTGGGCACGAAATTTTCGTCCGAGGCACTTGCTGTCTTAACCTAAGCCCGCCGTCAACGGCGCGGCTAAGACATGATTTTAATTAAGTCAAATTACGTGCGCTCAACCAATTCCTATGAGCTTTGTGTTTCCTAGGGCTGATTATGATCAGCTCTTAATTACCAATTTCATCCACGAACTCATCTCGGAAACAATGGCTAGTTTGTTACGTGCTAAAAGCATATGCTATTAATACTAGTAATCTACAGTATATAAGTGTTGAATAAGAGATCAAGTGGGATTAATGCGATAATAACTCATAAAAATTAATATCAGATTGGCATTGGCCGTTACTAGAGGAAAAAGAGAAACAACGGTTTTTGTTTTGAAAAAAACGTGTGACAGCATTTGAAACTGCAAGGGGTTTCGTGGTATATAAGTGATTATTTTATTCGTAGAGATTTCAACCAATCAGAAGGCTGGATTTAGTTAAGTTATCTTGTATAATTTCGATTATACAAAATCGATTATACTATAGTAACTTCACTAGGCGACGCAATACATAACTTTTGTCAACTTGATGTTGTTTTCATGGAGATGACTTTCAGCTAGGTTAATTCAAACAAAACGAGCTGCCAATAAAATATTTATTTGTTCCTAATATTGCTGACGCGGTCGGACTATTTAATCTGTCAAACTGAAACTCTTTTATTATTGTGCAACAAGTTATCGACATATAACCCGATAATATCGAAGTACTTATAGTATTACTTCTGATAATCTCGCCATTGCATATGGTTTGGGCTATAGTAGGGAATATTACTGGCTAACCTTCCTGGTAGGAGATTTAAGAAGCGAGAGTCATTTTTCCGACGAATGTAAATTCGAGCTTAGAAGCGATTTGGGAAACCACGGAATCACGATTCTAAAGTTTATTGCCTGTTTAACAAGCAAAAAGTGTAGGAGTGAAAACCTACGGAAAATTTAGTCTGCTGGAAGTCACCAGGCAGTTTTGAGGACTACTTGCCGCATGTGATAGCTGACGATTGGGCGCTGTCAAGCTGACAGTTAATCTGATTCAGTAAACGTCTACAAGTGTAATCACTAACAGATAAGTGATTTTGATGATATTTTGCATATAAAAACGCTGCGTAAACATTAGAAAGACCTAGTAGTTTAAGTTAATAGGGGTACCCCGCCGTCCCGTTAATATAATAGGCCAATTTTTGATGTCTCAAGTTTGAAGTGATAATAAAACTAGTTAAGGGTATTGCTCTCTTTCATTTTAATTACAAGCATTGGGTTCAATAATTGTTTATTTAGATATACAGTGAAGTTACAAGTTTCTTGACATATATCAGTGTACGTGAGTTTTAACTTGTTGGCGCTCCCTTTAACATCTTAATTAAATAATTCGCGACCTCTTCACTGTTGCTTGTAGACGGGCCTCAAGTACACTTATATAATGTTCAATTGTTGAGTTAAATAATTAAAGAGCGACGACCTAAAGGTAAGTAAAAAGCTAACAAGTTTAATCTCATTTTCGACACTTGCTGACGTTCTTCGTTTTTGGCTGCAAGGTGTGGATGCTGCCGCTGTAATCACCGGGCATCCACGGCGACCTCGTCCATTATATGCAGTTCACGACCACTTTATGTTGAACTGAAGGGTGTAGCAACCCCTAGCCGGCGTTTGCCTGTTAGCCGTTTATGAGCGCTGAGAAGCGAGGTTGGTTTGTGCTTTATCGTATCTTCAATACCTGGATTTTACATTTATACAGTTTAAACCCGTCAATATTTAAAATTTAAATGTATATGTTCCGCAATTATTAACATGTATTGTTCAATTTCATACATGCTCTTGCTTTTTACATTTGAATTTTTATGCTTATAGTTAATTATGCTCAGTATTTCAAGTTGCTATTTTGATGTGTATTGACCCTCTGTAAAAGGTACAGTCACGCTTTTTTTTATTGTCAATGGCTTAACAGAAGGTTTTATTAAATGACTGTGATAAGCTTATCCACGAATGTTTTTTGGTAAAGTTATTAAAATAACCCGAAAGGGGTTTTTAATTTTATACGTGTCGCAACCTTCAGTTTACGTACACAATTTTGTTATAACATTATTTGCATTTTAATTATTCTGATTATTTACTACTGACACTTCAAGATTTTTTTATTATTTACTAATTAAACGCTAGTCACTTGTAGTTTATTTTCTATTATTTGAAATCTTTTGATTTCTGGCGCCCATTTCCTTTTCGTTTTTTGAAGACATTCCAGGGTACACAGCTGATGATTTGAACCTACGATCCAAGGCCGCCGAAATTTGAGTTAGCTAGGGCCATGGCGGTGAGTAAAGAGTTTTCAGAGCTGCCGTGGTGTATAAACTGTAGGGGGGTTGATCTGAGATTTTTACTACCATTGCATAATTTTATTAATTAATCGCAGGTCGGCTTCTTTATTGTTTCAACTTTTTGTGTCAGTAAGAGAAATGTCAACTTTAATGACAGATTTTGGTATTAAAAGTAATGACTTTTAAGACGGTTGCGGGAATTTTTTTTAATTGACATACGTTTTTTGAATTTCTTTCATTTAATCTATTTTACTAAAGATGAACAGTGACACAAAAGTCACGTGACTCCGAAAGGGTATAATTTAGACATATATACGTTTGTTTTACATACACACAAATAAAGGAAATACAAAATGACAATCCGCCAACAACATAAGCCGTTAATAATAACGATTAATATTTACTTTGAACGACTACTGGCTAAGAGCTAAATTCTACTCGCATTAATAGTTTGAGATTAACATATGCCATGAATAGACAGCGTTCAAGTTTGGTTTGCAGTTGTAAGAGCTGAATACTATGTGCATTTACAGCAACAATTAACAAAATGTCAAACGGTAACACTAAAACGAAAATATCTTCTAAATACCCCGCCAATTCACCTTAAACCGGTTCTGCTTCGTGCGTAGCCGTACAAAGGTATTTACTGACTCACACACACCTCGAAGCCGGCGTCCGAAATAAGCTTAAAAGTATCATGCAATCATGTGCTCTGCATTCAAAGTACGTTGCAGTTTAGCACTTAATTGTGGATTTGATCAAATACATTGGTCGTAAATAGACTAATCTGGTTTCACCTTTGCTGCCGCTGAGACCGAAAATCTCAGCTCCTTAATAGCGTCGCTGGTTAGATTTGCACCTATCACACTTGGTAGGGAAGGCGGACCATTTCACATCGCTGTGGAAAGTTTCAGCTGTTAGCTATATAGGCCTCGCGGATACTCCCCAAAGGTGTGCAGTACTTCTTAGGCTTGTGTTGGCCGCTATACGGCTATACTCGGATTACACCCGCCTGCTGCCACAATAAAAAACTAATGTCTTCAGCTTCCCACAAAGCACCGCGAAACGGCGTTCTTCTGGTTTATTTAATCACATCCGGCGTTGATTTGACGCTAAGCTGGGAAATTCACATAAGCACAATTTAAAATGCAGAATGCGTCCTAATTAACACAGCACCAATGTTACAGATTGGCTTTATGCTAGCGGGTTTGTATATTGAAAAGTTCTGGTGAGACGAATCATACCCGTTACAACTCGATTGTCCTTTCGAATAGGGGGATATTATCATGTGTGTTTTGAGTTTTGCTGTAGCCTTTCACAAGGAATGCTTGGTAGATTCGTATTAGTCAATCCAAAAAACAGGGCAAACAGAGATGTGCAGAATAATATGTGAATTTGTTATTTCAAACAAACTTGAGATAACAGTCTAATACATCCATTGCTTCAAACTAACTAGGTAATTGTATTGGCCTAAATCGATCTCGGTCAACACTCTACGTAATTGCTTTTCCTCAGAGTCTGTAAATCGCGCGATTAAACTTGCTTTTAACGGGTTACACTTGTTTTTTTCAGGGGGTTTCGTTAAATTTCAGCGATTTGTTGCAAAACCGCGCTGTCTAACGCACTAAGTATTGCAAAATATTTGCTCTGGTCGGACAGCACTCCGAACTCTTGAAAATTAGCCTCAGTTTGCAGGAACCATAACATAAAGTTTGCCAGCCAAAAAGGTGGAAGTTTGACCTGTCGAACTTCTTCAACATGAGAACCTGCCGCTCCTGGTTGCGATGACGATTCTACTGCAGAATGCTCTTGTTCGCTCATCGTGGTTTCAGCTTGGCAAAATGGAGATGCACGTGGTCCAAGAAAAAAAACGCGGTGTACTCACTTAGTGTTAATTATCGGGGTCACCAATGTAGTTATAATTAGGAATGTCTTGGAATAACTAACTTCCTTTCTACAATTAATATGTACAATTCGTTGAAAACTCCTCACCACACAAATATTTAACAACTGCTAAATACGTATTTTGACAGCCAAGCTGTCATCATCAGTAGCTACGGAAAACTTACACAGTAAAATGGCAACGATATGCTCGCGAGCAAATTACAAATGGAAGTGGGCGATTCCCGCGCAATTTACAGCTATTTATACTGTCTGACCCGGAGGGCGTGGCCGAGGGCCAATTAACATGGCCGACGGTCAATTTAACTTCAATAAATCATACAAGATGGAGGAAGGTAGGGTTCACCATCTTTGTTCAAAAGTGTATTATCTCGGATGGAAAATTCTATGAACAGCACGAAGGAACAGCAATGGGAAACAGCCTTTCCCCTTTCGTTGCCAATTTTTTTATGTCAAAATTCGAATCTGAATTTAAGAATCACATAGAGTATTTCCCAAGGATATGGTTTAGGTATGTGGATGACATTTTTGCTGTTTTTGATTTATTTAAATGTAGTATTGATAATTTTTTAAATCAGTTGAATTTCAAATTTCCTAGCATAAAATCCACATTTGAAATGGAAAACGAAGGACAACTGCTATTTCTAAATACCTTAGTAATAAGAAATAAAAATAAGTTGGAATTAGATATTTATAGAAAAGAAACCAATGTAAACAGATTCATTTTAGCGGATTCAAATCATTGTATTCAACACAAAATGGCTGCTACAAATTTCTTAGTGCATAGACTGTTAACCTTTTTATAAACAAAGATCGATATACCACTGAACTTCAGACCATAAAAAGCATCGCTGTGTACAATGGTTTCTCTTCTAAAATTATCGACAATTTGATTAAGAAACAAAAAATAAAATTGCACGTTCGAAATTCCACAACTCTCGTCAGTCTTAGAAGTAAAGGACTCAAGTACATCAAAATTCCGTTTCACCCAGCTACAAAGGGCCTAGCAAACATTTTTAAAGAATCGGGCCATAAAGTTGTGTATGGTTCAAGCAACAATATTAGGAATTTGGTGGGAAATCAAAAAGACAAACTGAGGACTTTAGAGAGATCTGGAATTTACGAAATTAAATGTTCCCACTGTGATTCTAAATATATTGGGCAAACACGTCGTAATTTTGGTGCTAGGTTTAAAGAGCATTTAGCTCATTTTAGATTCAACAGATTCGAAAAATTGAGTCATAGTATAAAAGAGGATAACCTACAAATTGTAAAGGCGTTAACTTCAACAAAGCCACTAAATTCTTGTGAAAGCTTGACCATTTTAAGAACCGAGATAATAAACTTTTGAACATAGATGATGGACCTATACCGTCCTCCACCTTGTATGATTTATTGAAGTTAAATTGACAGTCGCCCATATTAATTGGCCTTCGACCACGCTCTCCGGGTTAGACAGTATAAATAGCTGTAAATTGCGTGGGAATCGCCACCGAGCTCTGTAGACTAGAGGCTACCATGTCTGTTTAGCATTCGTTAGGTGGCGGGTTTGATTCCCCTGGCCGTCTGCTCTGATTCAGGTTTTTAGGTGGTTTTCCTGGGTAAACAGAGTACCTTCTCTAAAGCGAATGCCGGGGCAGTACTTCTCCACCTTTCCTGACCTCTCTTTCATTCTCCATCCCCTCCTTTCTCTCACCCATCCTATAATTCCTGTTCTTGGCTGAAGAGGGACGCAAGGTCCCTATAGCAGCCCGCCCCCAGTTGGGGGAATTGAAATGACCCTGAACCTTTACCTTTTTGGGAATCGCCTACTTCCATTTGTGATTTGGTCACGAGCATATCGTTGCCATTTTACTGTGTAAGTTTTTCGTAGCTGCTAATGATGACAGTTTGGCTGTTGAAATACGTATTTAGCAGTTGTTAAATATTTGTGTGGTGAGGGGTTTTTAATGAATTGTGATATTTTCAAACCATAGGCTCCAGCAGTGTTTTAATTAATATGCAATATAAATATAACGAATATATACAAAGGTATCACAACTATCAGCTAGGATGCTACTATTCGCGCCGCGGATGCCGAGTGAATCGCCCGAGGGGGCGTTGGATCCACAGGTGCTGGCTGGACACGCAGGCTCGGAAATGCGTTTCTGGCGTTATTAATACATGAGGCCGTTAGTTAGATGCGATAACGGCCGTATGTCGTCAAATATTTTTCATAACACCTACAAAAATTTTAATTTTAGAGCAATTTAAATGAAAAAGTTAAATAGTACCGTGAGATCATTTAAAAACGGGACAGAGAGTGCCATGGAATTTCTGGTTTAGACTCGAACTTTGGTTAACAGCCATTCGTTAATTTATTAAGTTAACCTGAAACAAGACATAAGCTTTATTCAACGTCAAAAATAACAGTAAATGTTCAAAAAGAGTGCGTTGGAATTTCTGTCTTTGAACATTTACTGTCATTTTTGACGTTTAATAAAGCGCATGTCTCGTTGGTGTCTGGCTGGTGAGCGGATGGCCCTGCGAGCAAATGCTCGCCTCTCAGGCGACCGGCCCGGGTTCGAATCACGCCGACTCTAGAGTTTAAAAAATCGTACGCTCTCCGGCTACCACGTTAACACCTGCGATAGCCGTTAACCCCTAACAAGGAAACTCTTCCTCAGTTTCGACGGGCAAGGCTAGCCACCTACCCGGCCTAAGGGTAAAGATGGCTCATAGAACCACTTTGTGGTTAAAACAGGCCACTGGCCTATTATAAGAGGAAGAAGAAGTATGTCTCGTTTGAGGTTAAGTTAATAAATTGACAAATAGCTATTAACCAAAGTTCGAATCTAAAACAGAAATTCCATGGCACTCTCTGTCCCGTTTTTAAATGATCTCACGGTATTAGTAATGCGTGTTAGAATACTCGTCGTATCAGAGTCACCTATCGAAAAAATTACGTTTGGCAATACTGAAATGTATTGTTGGCGACACTGTAAGTCTATGTCAAATTCGATGTTAGTAGGTTAGGTTTTGCATCAATTTTGACACAGACTGATGCAAAACATAACCTGCTAACCTCGAATTTGACATAGACTTACAGTGTCACCAACTATATATTTCAGTATTGCCAATGTTAAAATGTTACTGTTCTGTTATTTCTTAACTACATAGGCTGTCAAATGTATAACAGTCATGGCTGTTATGGGGAACTTTTCAGTCAGATTGACAGTTCTGTTATTGACAAATAACAATAAGTAGGTGTTATGAAAAATATTTAGACATTTAAAAATATACAATGAGAACATTAGATATTTGTGCAACAAGTGCTAAAAGTGATGTTTATGCACGAGATATGAAAATTATGAAACGAAGCCGAAGGCTGAGTTTCATAACATGTCTCGTGCATACACTTTTAGCACAAGTTTGCACACAATATTTTTTCTACGGCCTTAAATTTACTGTTATTAATCCATAAATGTTGATTTAACAAAGGTTTGCATTTATGACAGTTATAATTTATGTTATAGTAAAGAGATGGCCTTGACTACGCAGGTGATTGTTTCTGCAGCTGTCAAAGTTAGTTATCAAAGCTAATTATAATAGTATGTACCACCGCGGCCAAAAAAATGGAAACACCAGCGTTAATCAAGTTAACGTTTTTTTTATAATTTTACACAGTGTTATTAGGGGTTTACATAATATTAGGTTATATTTTTTTACTTTTTACTTTTGACAACAACTGACAACTGCATTAAACAATATGATATCAGCAATGTTGATTTAACTTAGGTAATATACCCATTTACACTAGGAAAACAATGATGTTTCCATATTTTTGTCCGCGATGGTACACATTTTACTTTATTTATTACATAATGCCTTAATTATTTAAAAAAACACTTTACCTCTAACAAAAGAAGTAACTAGAATAACTTTATAACCTCACTTCCAGTTTAAAATTCTGAATTCAACATCAGCTGTTTACTTATACTTCTAGCACATGTGCTAAAATTAAACAGCTGATTTCACTTTTAACACGCTGATTTATAAAACGTCATTTTTAGTGAGACACGCTAGTGCCTACTTTTAGTAGTGGTCGTAGAAAAACAAAATTACATTGCTAATTGCATATTATTGTCTTGGTACTCGTTTTCTTTGGTTTAGCATCATCATGAAATGATAATATCCATTTCTTTAATTTTCTTGTTTTCTATAATAATCGCTTAATTCATTTCAATTTTCTATATAGCTTAGTATTCTTTAAACCTAAGAATTTTGCTAAATTATGTCAATTGAAAATACAGCAATATATCGAAGGTAACAGTGAATGCACAGTTGACGACGTACGTACGGCAAAATGCCGTAAGTTGAGATAGAAAAGTTCATGCAATATCATACTAAAGCTACACGATTGGCTCTTCAGTCAATTCAATCAATATAAATGCTTATGGGAGAATTATAACGTTTTTAATGCAAAAATAGCTATTTATGCAACAAGTGCTAAAAGTCGACGTTTATACAATATTTTATCTACGATCTTAATTTTACTGTTATTAATCCATAAATATCGTTTTAACAAAGGTTTGCATGTATGACAGTTAGAATTTATGCCATAATAAAGAGAGGGCCTTGGTAAGCGGGCGAATGTTTGTGAAACCAATACTGTCAAAGTCAGTTATCAAAGGTAATTATTAATACTACACATCTGACTGTATTCATTACATAATGCTTTAATGATTTCAAAAACACTTTACCTCGAACGCAAGAAGTAACTAGAATAACTTTACAACCACACTTCCAGTTTGAAATTGTAGTTTTATAACCTCACTTCACTTTTAGCACATGGGCTAAAAGTAAACAGCTGATTTCTTTAACCACGCTAAACTATAAAACGTCACTTTTAGTGAAAAAAGCTATCACTAAAAGGCATATTTTTAGTGGTGGTCGTAGATAAAAAATATTAAGTACATAGTCATTTGCGATTCTACACACATTTCTAAAGTTATAATTTTCTAATGTCGTTGCTCGTGCACGTGTATTGAGGTGAGAGCATTAGAAATATAAAAAGGGAATGTTTCAGGTGTAGAATTTACCGTTAAGAGTTCCAAGAATTACAATTAAATCTCATATTACTATTTAGTACATTTGTAAATCTAACAGGGTCTTAAAATAGTTTAGACGAATTACTTACATTTATCAAACATAAATTTTTAGTGTGTTGTGGTTATTAAGAGATATTCCAATAAAATGCACTTTTCTGTAGGCAATATTTTTTTCAAAAAATATTTCCTGCTTTCTAAGAACTAAAAGTGGTTATTGTGCCTACTATGGAAATGGCAAGTCTGTTTCTTACTGTTACATAAATTAAAGGCAATTTAAAAATTAAATTAATTTAATAAACTTAGATTAACATTTTCTTTGACTAATATGCATTTAATCATTTATTAGTTAATATGTCCTTAGTAGCAGTTGCAATACATCGTAGACACAACAGTACTTTGATTGTCCTTTGTCATTCCATGACTGTTGATAAAATACAAGCGGCAAAAATAACCTTAAAATATCGTTCATCCGGGAATGTTTAAATCACAATGGAAAACATAATTAGCATCATTAAAAATGTGGACACAACCGACTTCACCCTAATAATACCAAGTGTTTCTGTGGGGAACGTTGGACAACTAACTGTTGATCTGCTAATCTCATCTTACGGCTTTACAAAGTTTGCCACGGTCTGGGATCCAGCAATAATTCCTTCCGTTGGTGGCGACCCCTTTATAAGTAACTCAGCTGAGGTGGGCACAGCATGCGAGCTGTACGTAAACGAGAATTTAAAAGTGCTGGTTATGCAGCTGCGGTCAAGCATCGAGTACAAACTGGCCTTGAAGTTCTTACAAAAACTGAAACAGACCATTATAAACCTGAAGGTTAAGGACGTCATCATTCTAACCAGCACGTTTGCCCATGAGTTGCACAACATCAGCTCGAGCCATTTTCGGTTTATTACCAACGAGAACAGCACGGGAGAGTCGTTGAAGAATCTGAACGTCCTACCTATGGAAGCAGTGCCGAGCAGGAGATACATGATTTATGGGGGCGGGTTTGCAACGAAACTGTATGAAGTTTTAAGTGACAGCTTGAAGTGCACAGTTTTGGTGAAGTATAGCTCTGAGGGCGACAATCGGCCAGACGCATTGCAAATGCTGAACGTTCTGCAGGGAGCAGTGCAAAATTTTAGTGGTTTAAACTCAAACGATGTTGTGTTTCCAGATAGCTGGCAATATGTGTTTGGTAATCCACCACCAATTGGGATTTATTAAAGTTGTTCCTGTATTTTTCTAAATAAATTATCCACTTTATTCCTTTGTCATTATTATAATTGTTATAGCGAGCAGTAGAGAGAATAAGATTATTGAAGCTCTGAAATAAAGTTATGTTATTACAGCAGTTTGATTAAAGTGATGACACGTACATAAATATCACAATTAAGGCACTTTTTATGTCTGTATTTTCGTCGGCCATGACACATTTATTAAACTGACAGTTCTAACAAACGATTTCTCTTGAAACATGCCTCCTTTATTTAAAAAAAAGTAAAATTACAGTGTAAATCTAATAGCTAAGTACAAACTAATTATTCTTCTATTTCTTCACTCACTGTCGATACATCGTGCATATTTAACGACTCCAAATACGCCATAAATTTTATTATGTTATTTAATACTGCACGATTTTCGATATCCTAAAAAAGAATTGCAATTTGAATTCATCAATTACGAGAAATTGACATAATTAAAAAGTGAGGTTAAACACGTCTTGATACACCTAACCTTACTTTTTCATATCACAGTCCTAGTACTTACATCTCGTAAATCGTCACACATTTTTATTAGGCCACCGATAAGCTCTTTGTCACTTGATGATAAATCTAACAGTAACAGAGTTTTGGAGAGAAGTGCGTTACAGCTGTGTTGAGGATCATCTTGCATTTCACCACACATCAAAACCGCTAGGCGAGAATGTAAATTTGCAGCCTAAAATGGTGAGTTAGTAACGGCAAACTCTATAATTTTCATAATACCTCATCACAAATGCTGCAAAGTGCAAGCATGAACTTGATGACATCCTGCACGTTGACCTCCGAGAGAGGACTCGACTCTGGCGCCTTCAACAAGGTCTTAATCGTTGGCAGCACAGCCTTTTCCAACTGATCGGCCGAACCCGTTAAAGTTGGAAGTTCTTCCAACATCATACCAATATGCTGCCGCAAACAATGAGAGTCTTCATCTGAAAGTTTTAAAAAAGCTTAGCGTTAATAAAATATAATAGTCGCTCAAACTACCTGTAGCAGGGTTACACCACTTCAGAATCATTCTGGAAATGAGCGAGGCAGAATGCACACGGCCATACGCAATTAGATTGCACAGACTCAGACCAGCACACTCACTAATCTCAGTGTTCTAAAAATTAATAAAATACTTAATCAAAAGAGTTTTGTGAACAGATAATATCTACCTCGTTATCCATTAAGTCCACGAGCGTTTGAATTATTTGCGTGAAGGAAATCATCGGAATGTCTTCATTAATTTCCTCACGCATGAGTGCCGGACCATAAATCACCAACAAGTCATTCATAGCTTTGATTGCAACAAGAAGAGATTCAATTTCATAGTTCTCTCCCATCGTGTTTCCCAACATCTAAAACAAGAGGGTCGAGGTTTCGCAAAATTTAAACTGAACAGAACATACGCAAGCGGCGAAGACGTGTATCCCTTTCTGAGCGCTCTTCTTGTCCACAATGCAACACAATGCGTAGCATTCGAGCGCTTTAACGCGAACGTCCTTGTCTTCGTGCGTTAGGAACTCCAACAAATCGTTTTCGCAGAGAGATCGCAGTATCGGATTTAATGCAGTCACTTTCGTTGAGACTAATATGCCCCTTGCAATGTTTAGGCACCTCAACACGGTGGGGGCGTCCGTTACTTTAGCTATGGCTTCTGGAGTCTTCAACGATTCCTGCAGTTCCCTCAGGGAAACCTTAAGTCGACTGATTTCCTCTTTATATTTGGCAGCACTTTCGTAGTCTTCTTCCCGCACTGCCATGTTTTGTTTTTCCTGGGCACAGTTGAGCTCTATCTTTAACTGGGCAATCTGGGAAATAAAGTTATGGCTGTAATATAGCATTAAATTAGGATTTTGATTAGACTTTTCGGGTTATAAGAGTATCTACCTTAAAGTAAATGAAGTCGTCAGGATAAATGGGGAAGAATCAAAGAAGTTTAGTATGGATACAGGAATAAAACAAGGAGATAGTCTGAGCCCACTGCTATTTATAGTGATAATGGATCGATTATTAAAGAATACCAGAATAAAAACCAGGCAGTACCAGACAGTAATAGGATATAAGAGATTAGTACCAATAATTGTCTCATGTATGTGGATGATATAGTCCTAGTATCGAACAGACATTGAAAAATGAAGCAGCTAACGGGAATAATATGAACGGAAGAAATAGAAAAACTGGAAATGGAGGTGAACATCAAAAGTGTAAAACAATGATAATATATAATAAAGCAGAAGAAGAAATAAGAAAAATCGATATTAAAGGGAAAACATTGGAAAAAGTGGCAGCATATGAATACCTTGGGAGTGTAATATCGGAAGATGGGAATATAGACCTAGATATAACAAATAGAACAAACAAGAGCATACGGATTTATTACGCACTGAACAAAACAATATTTGGGAAGAGAGAAATACACAGAAACGAAACTAAGAGTCTACAATGCAATAGTAGTCCCAACGCTGACATATGCAAGAGAGTCTTGGACAATGCAAGATAAACATGAAGGAAAAATTATTGTTTCAAAAATGATGTAACTTAGAAAAATTACAGGAAAAACAAAGATGGACAGAGAAAGGAATGAACACAACACAAAGTGTTCAGCAAGAGACAGTCACAAAAAAAATTGAGAGGAAGCAGCTAAATTGGTACGGGCATATATTAAGAATGGACCAAAACAGATTAGTAAAGAAGATAACAAAGACTGGTAGAATTGGGAAAAGAAGTGCAGGAAGACCCAGAAATAACTGACTACAAAGATTAGAGGAATTAAGAGGACGAAGAGGAAAGATGAGAGAAGAGATGAAAACTTTGGCAGAGGACCGAAAGGGATGGAGAAATTGGATCAGGAAATCACAAGATAATAATCCGACACCCTAAGGGTATATCGATTCCCCTTCGCCCCTCCCCCCCAGAAGAAGATTAGACTTGTGCAGAAAATTGATAAATTGACTTTATTTGGTTCAATTTGGCAGTACAATCGAATGGAATAGAATTTAACAAACTCAAATTTACTTTAGAACCAAAGAGAACATGATATATATATTCATTTTTCAATGTTTCAAGTTTGAAGTTTTCAGTCCTGTACCGTTGTTTTTGAAGTAAAGCTTCATTTTGACTTCTGGTCGGATATTTGAAAAAATTCCGACGTAACTTACATTCCGAAAGAAAAACGACCGTCTGTTTTTCGAACATGGCTTCTGTAGTCAAGTACCTTGGGTTTAACTATCGACGACTTCTTTATATTCACGTCGCTAGCTCAAGTGTTGCATTCAAAGCTGGTTCACGTATGTTAGTTAAGTAATGCATGTTGTGAATTACCGCCGCTCTGAATATGTTGTGTTATATTTAAGAGATTAACCGTCTTACTCGGGCAGAAGTTTTGAGCACATCCCCGTTGGGACTGCTGGAAACGCTTGTTGCAAATTGTTGCTAGCATGTAATCAGTAAATCAGGCTATGAATATGGTACTTGTTTCTCATGGAAACGCATGTTTAGGGTTTTCTTCACATCGCCCAAAGTGATGTCACAAACCAGGTAGAGTTGTGACCGCGATAATAGCTATTTATATATCTAGGGAGCAAAGGTATTCATTTCCTGTCGCGTGTGTATTTAATGCCCGACGCGTTTGCGGAGGAAGGAAATAAACCTTTGCTCCAGTGATACATTTATGATTTTTTTCTTCGAACGCATGTTCTATAGCTCGAAATTTCAAAAATGTTGCTTTAGGAAATCATTATACTGACTCTAGATTTCTGTAGTGACATTTTGCCTAATTTCCAAATCAACATAACGCTGTAAAGCTTTGGTGTGATACCCATGGTGACATAAACACAAATGCGGGAGCAAAAAATATTGGCTCCCGCCGGGAGTCAATAAAAATTGGCTCCCGCTTGTTGGTAATTGACAGTTTTGTTTCCTAAAACTAGGACGCAAAAGCCGACTTTCTATACAGTGAGTAGAAAAATATATTTGTGTGTATTATCTTAATATACCTGTATGCTATGTAATTTATTTATGAAGTGGAATACAGTTAAGCGAATATTTATATATATTTATATAGCTGGGAGCTGAACACGTTCCTGAAACCCAATCTTTCCTGCTGGCGGACACAACAGGTGGCACCTAACAATTACCTGAATTTGCCCCAGTATCTTTTAAGGTAGAATTAGTTTTTGAACACATGAGCGAATATTTCTTCAGCTATTATCGGCCATAACTATTATGGTGACACTGTAATACTTCCTTTAGACACAAAAGTTTTGTAAACTTTCTCCCTTTATTTACTTTAAACACATTTCAGGTATGTAATGTAGTATTTATTTGGATAGTAATAAACACAAATACCGGTCGTATGTTGTATAATTTTTTTTTTGTATACTGAACAAGAACCATTTTAATTTTATTAAAGAAATATTCCAAACTATTTGCTTTAAAAATGCTGTCATTCTTGGTAGACGTTCGGCAGTATTGAAGTGCATTGTTGGTGACACTGTCTATGTTAAATTGGAGGTTAGTTTTTGCGTCACTTTGTCAGACTGACGAAAAACCTAACCTACTAACCTAAAATTTTACATCGACTGACAGTGCCAGCAACAATATTCGATCGCAGCCATGATGGATTTCTTGGGGCATTGGGGATTGGTTGACTTCTTCCCTCTACTTTCTGAACGACTGCGTATCCCGGGAACGTTTCACATTGTATTCTTTACACCATGGTAACTCCTACATTCCGAGAGAAAAATGACTGTTTTTCGAGCGTGGCTTCTGTAGTCAAGCCCCCTGGGTTTTGCTATCGATAGCTTCTTTATATTCACGTCGCTAGCTCAAGTGTTGCATTTAAAGCTGGCTCAAGTATATGTTAGTTAAGTAATGCATGTTGTGAATTAGCCGTTCTGTATATACTGCGTATTATATTTAAGAGAGTAACCATTTTACTCGAGCAGAAGTTTTGAGCACATCCCTGCTGGAACTCTTGGAAACGCTTGTTATGTTGCAAATTGTTGCTAGCGTGCAATCAGGTTATCAATAAGCTACTTGTTTCTCGTGGAAATGTATGTTTAGTGTTTTCTTCACATCGCCCAAAGTGATGTCACAAACCAGATCAAGTTCTTAGAATTGTTGTGGTTTCAGCCCTCCGTTGTGATCACGATAAATATATTTGTGTGTGTTATCTTTGCAAATTATTTATAAAGTGGAATACAGTTAAGCGAACATTTAAAGTAAGATAATATCAGCTCCCCCGAGTGTAAACTGATTGTTAGCCCAAATGACTAAGCATTTTAGATACAAAGCAAGTTAAGTCATAGCTGGGAGCTGAAAACGTTCCTGAAACCAAGGAAACCCGATATTTCCTGCTGGCAGACACAACAGGTGGCGCTTAACAATTACCCGAATTTGTCCCAGTATCTTTTAAGGTAAAATTAATTTTTGACCACATGAGTGAATATTTCTTCAGTTGTAACTATTATGGTGACACTGTAATACTTCCTTTAGACACTGAAGTTTTGTAAACTTTCTCCTTTTATTTACTTTAAACACATTTTAGGTATGTAATGCAGTATAAGTATTCCTCAATGTGGGATTTTACAAGACGTTTTACTCGTAAATTGTATTTATTTGTATATTTAATAGTAGAAGTTGACAGTCTTATCAATTTTTTTCGTATTTGAGTCATTTTTCACTTTCATTACAAGTTGATTTATATTATTTCTATGTTTTATAACGGTTTTGTAAAACTTCATCATTTGGGTTTCTATTGTCTGTTTGTGCATTTCATCATGCATACGAGCCCAGAATCACATAATTTGGCCCAGTTAAGATTATTTAGGTATCTTTTTGAGACCTTTATTTTATACCCCAAAGGAAAATCTTTTGATCAACACTCTTACATCATAATTGTAGGAGCTTTTAGCAGTATTTTAAACAGCTTAGTAATAACAAACTACAAACAAGTCAAAAAACACTAACTTCAAAATTAATATACACTTCATTTGGCCTTTATGATCAATATGGTAATGACCACACCCACAATAGTAGTTTGTACAACGAGAGTGGATATGATGTCCATATCGCACGAGGATAAAGTTTGAGCACGACGCCGTAGGCGGAGTGCTCAATTATCAGAGGGCGATATGGACATTCCACTCGAGTTGTACAGTGTATTTTTTCTACGACCTATCAATGGAAAAGAATGGAAAATTAAAAGAAAATTTATTCAACGCTAATTAATAAGATATCTTACAACAAAATCACGTTTGCCACAAACAGGGCACAGCAGGGCGTGCCCATTGCAAAACAAACAATTAATGAAAGTTGCCTAGGTAATCACGACTAACGTGGTTTGTGATTGGTGTATTTCATATCCACCCTTGTGTGGATATGAAATCATATACGTTCAGTTAACTACAATTGCCTACATATCCATTCTGTAGATTGTGAAGAAAACAGAATATATACATGCGGGAGTAGAAAAATAATTAATAACATAAATAGGGACGTATCACACAGATTACAATAATAGAATTTTATGTCAGTCTCAGGGCCAATAAAAATGGATGTTATAATTAATCAAAGCTAAGCTCCAGTATAGCATAAGAAAACACTCTTGCCTCACGGCTAGGTTCATTAACTTTGTATTACAAATGCTTTTGTGTATGATAAATTCACTAGCATGGCAAATGCTTGAATTCATATTTACAGCTCTTTAACCTTAAAATTGACTGTAAACAAAACGATCTGCACGTACAAGAAATTAGCGTTAATTGAATTCAAAACACCCTAATGGCAAAATTAACATCAGGTAAATATTATGCAAATTATGTGACGTAATTTCCGGCTAACCTGTTATTGTTTCAGTGACGCAAACCGACGCGCGAAGTGCAATAATATTGAAAAAGCGCACGAATATGACATTGAATTGAACCTCTTATTTATAGATTTCCGAAAGGCATTCGATCAAATCAAAAGATCACAATTAATACAAGATATGAAACAACTACAAATACCACAGAAATTAATACGACTAACCCAAATGACAATGGAAAGATCAGAAACCACAGTAAAATTGGATGAGGGGGAAACAGAATATTTTGAAATAAACATGGGGGTTAGACAGGGAGATGCTCTCTCAGCGGTTTTATTCAACATTGTACTGGAAAACATTGTGAGGAAAACGGATCATGTAAGCACAATCAGAAATAAGGAAATGCAACTCTTGGCATATGCAGACTTAGTCGTAATATCGCGGAGCAAAACGAAATTACAAGAAACACTTAACATCATTGAAACAGAAGCAAAAATAAGAGGACTCACAATAAATACCGAAAAAACAAAATACATGCACTGCAAAAGAGGAAAAGACACTGATCCAAAACAATACAAGGTGGGAAAACATGAATTTGAAAAAGTACAAACTTTACATACTTGGGAACGGAAATAAACAACAAAAATAACAAAGAGCAAGACATAAAAGGGAGGATCCACCGAGGGTTTAAACTGTTTAATATATACAAGCCACTGTTAAATGATCGAAAAATTACAAAAGTAACAAAAATAAGAATCTACAAAACATTAATAAGACCTACAGTAATATACGCAGCGGAAACAATGCGGGTAACCAAAAAAGAAGAGGAACAACTGCGCATATTCGAAAGAAAGATTTTAAGGAAGATCCTAGGGCCACTGAAATTGGGGGAGAATGAATACAGAATAAAAACAAACAAAGAAATAGAAGACGAAATAAAAGGAGAAGACATAATCAGAGAAATAAAGGCACAACGAATACGTTGGTTAGGACACTTGGAAAGAACACAGGAAAATCGAATGATTAGGACAATAACGGAATGGAAACCAGATCTGACCAGACCACAAGGGAAACCTAGACATAGATGAAAAGACGAAGTTTTAAAAGACCTGAGAAGGATGAATGTTACGGACTGGAAGAAAAGGACCACCAACAGAAAAGAATGGAAAAACATTGTACTACAAACTAAATCAAACAAGAACATATGAAAGAAATTAAGGCACTAATCCAGCCGAAGAGGATTGAAGAGTCTACATAAGACGCCAATGATTCCTGTAAAGGAATTACGGTTTATATATATATACAGTCTGTTCTATAAAAAAGGCCCCGCCTTCTAGCTACTTTATTATTTATTTTAGACCCAATAAACCTTATATCAAATCAAATGACACATAAAAACCTACATTTTAACACAATCAACAAATAGTAGCCAAACGCTTTAACTGTCAGATTTCAGAATAATCTAAAGTGTTTATTGTTTTGTTTTTCTGAGTTACACTTTTGTTTATAGTTTTGTATGGTGGCCTCCCATCGATAAAAAAGTTTTTTAATTTTTCTCGAAAATTTTCTTATGTAAGGGCATAAAATATTTATATTGTTGAAAAGAGAAAAAAACCTCTACCAGAAAATGTAAAAAAATATATACAGTGTCATTTAAAAAAATTGCACGTGACGTCACCACTCTGAAACAATTGAAGATAAAAATTTTTTGATAGTGTTAAAATGTAGGTTTTTATGTGCCATTTGATTTGATATAAGGTATATTGGGTCTAAAATAAATAATAAAGTAGCTAGAAGGCGGGGCCTTTTTTATAGAACAGACGGTATATGTGACGTAATTTCCGGCTAACCTGTTATTGTTTCAGTGACGCAAACCGACGCGTGAAGTGCATTTATTTAACTTCCGGTAATGTTGCAAAATCAGCTTCAAAACACACATTTAAGGGACGCTTTCTCGATTATTTGAATCTGAATGAATCTCTGCAGCTGGAACCACGTTCACGATCTCGTACGACGTGTGACATTGATGAAACCCAAATTCTACGGGCCTGCTCAAACTGCTTCCTGTGAAATTTACCTTTGGAAGTGGTGCTCCGATGCTGGCTGTTTTCTAGTAATAATAATGGTGAGGCACTAACACCCCATGAAGGAGCTTGGCCTGCAAGGCGGAAGGTTAGAGCTTCCGTATCCTCGCTCTCACACCCGACTGTCGCGTGTCAAATTCATGACACGTGGTGATGTGGTGAGCACCACGCATTAGACAGCCGCATTATTACCCCTTGTTCTTTCGAACGCAGGTTCCCAATTATTTAAAGCGACTGGGTAGGCCGCCCGCCAGGCATCGATCTGGGATTTGAACTCCAGACTTCCGCGCCGCAGTCCGATGCTCTAACCATCTGAGCCACGCTGGCGCCTGTTTTCTAGTAATGCCACGGCAATTACACACTTGGTGATGGCTTCTTCCTCCAAATTTCCGCAGTCAGGCACTCAGGAAAGTCTGCTTTATATGGTACATCTAAGCTTCTTGCTGGCCGATGTCTCTGTTACTTATATCAGGGACCGCGAAGATGATCGCACTGTAGGACGCACATGATGAAATCTTGCTGGGCTGATTCCTGGTCACTGGGATGTTTTATCAAAACGAAAATTAGCCAGAAAGATGGCCTGCACACTGGTAACTATGGTAAACACGTTTTGGGCTCAACAAATAACTTTTTTAAGCTTCTATTTTTTAATTAGACAATTGACTGTCTTGTTACCTAGCAATTACGATTTACATTTGTTTTTTAGAAATAAGGTTTGACTTAAATGTTTACTTATGGACTATAGTTTTGATACTGTTCTTTGTTTAAACACTAAACTTTTTTTTTCTTGGGAGATGTCACTCTTAACTTTGCTCTGCTTTTAATCACTTAGTTTTAATTGCACTGATTCACATGAGTTTATTTAGCACTGTACTAATTGTGTCCTTTCGATAGGTTGCCTTATGTCATTGCTCTTTGCAATAATAGCTTCCTCGTACTGCTCCTTTACCCATCAGTTATCTTGCCGTTTGTGGGCTTATAAACCTTTAATACTCATAACGCTCATACAATTTCTGTACTTCACAAACCATCTTTGTATTGTATTAAAATTCATATCATTATATTGATTTCACCCAACTCGAACCTGTCAGCTACATAATTCAAGCTACGTTTGCCATTCTGAACATCTATTCTTAATAAAACAGTGAACATAACCCTTCTGAATTCTGCCTTATCTAATGCCAACCTTTGTCACTCAAATTATAATTACTGCTGCTCATATCAAGTGCATTTATTGGTGTAAAATTACTGACTTTCGGGCAGTAAATAATAGTTATTTATTGTATAAGCGTTTTAGATGGTGTTTTATCCACGCAAGAATGTTTAAACACGAGAACGTAGTTCGAGGGTTTAATTTTCTTAAGCAAAACGCAAAACTTAACCTGCAAATCTCAAATTTGACTTAGACTGACAATGCACTTCAGAACTGCCAACTGATTCAGGCTATCCAGGGCCTGCTGCAATTCAGTTTTTATAAAATCGCTCTGTACATACTGAATGTGTGTAAAGTTTGCAACAAATTTAATATTATTGCATTGTTGATTTATAATAAATCATCGGACATGTCTAGCTTAATTTTTGTTGTCATCTTTCGGTTAAAATAAATTTACTTTAATTTTTTTATCATAGAATCCACGTCATTGTTATATGCTGTTACTATTTGAAAGAACATTCTGCTTGTTCTATGTATTACTTCAATGGTGAATATTGTAATTAGTTAATATTTATGTAGATAACAATTTAATTAGCCATTCTGATTTGTAAGGGTTAGAATAATCCCACTAAAATGCTGAAAGAATTAAAATACGGCCCTGTTATCGCAAGAGCAAAGCGAGTGCAACATACCTTAAATTCGGCCTCCTGTGACAGCTTTTCTTCGCCAGCTGTCGGGTACAAGATGTCAGAAATAATCTCGCAGGTAAACTTGGTCCACTGCCCAATGCTCGGCAAAATTTTCTCTAAATTCTGAATGACCGTGGTTACCACGTTCGGATTTAGATCGACGTCCCGTAAAGTGCTGGCGACCAATTCGATCAGTACTTGGCGGCTTACAGTATCTGAGACGTCATAGCCTCGGGTGATGAGGAACAACTGGTTTAGAACAAACTGGAACTCCAATTCATTGCTCTTTGGCAACTTGCAATAGCTAGAATTTTTATTTGGTGTCACTACCCTTTGTTACTCTACACAAATTAAAAACACTTACTTCTGAATATAGACAGCGAAATGAACCAATTCTGGTAGAATGTTGTTGAGCAGCAACTCATAATCATCGGACTGTCGTAAAGTCTCAACCAGACACCGTAAATACATAGCAGACACGCAGTTCAGATCTTCAAATGGTATCACTTGCTTATCGTTCACTTTTACAACGTCTAAAATTTCTTCACGTGGCCTACAGCTGCAGAGACTGGCTTAGACTTACATTCGGAGGCTTTACAAATACAACAAACCTGAACAATGTCTTTAAAATGAATTCCATTACTTTCATCATTTCTTGTACTTGGCTTTCCGTGACGTCCAGCCTCATAGCTTCCAGCAATTTTAAATAGTTGTAGTCGTATTCGTGCAACCATGACGATACAAGTTGCGTAGAAACATAGCTACTTACCTCTTTGCTAGTGTCTGACGAACCGGTAAGTATAACTTTGTGTCTCTCGCTAATCTTAAAACGCAGCATTAAATTAGAGTTGAAAAGTTTAATTAGCACTTAGCGGTACCTTCATATGCTTTACAAGTTTAGCCAGCCGCACAAAAGCTGCACGACGTACATATGCATTTGTGTCCTGAGTTCTAGTTATTAAAGCAGTTACTACTTCCTTTCGAATGGCAATTTTTTCAACACAAATTTGTCGTACCTATTTATAAATAAATTACAGTTTGTATTTGAATATTGAAGCGGTTCATACTTTTCCACTTGTATCTCCAGTCATGTGCCGAATTAACTCGGGAATTATATTGCAGCTCGAGTTGGAAGGGTTCTGCAGGCGATATATTGCACCGATTGCTTGAAAACGAATTTCTGACTTGCTGTCCTGCAATAAGAATTTTCGTAACTTGCGTAAGCCTAATTATATTTTTATCGATTACTTCTAGGCGCATTAACATGGCTTCTTCTATTTTATCACAAAGAGTTTCATTTAGTTCAGTCCCAGTGAGATTGTTTAATAGTTTATTGGTTAGTTGGCATACTCGATACCGAACAACTTCGTCGTCTAAATTGTGCAGCTAAAATTGAATTATCAAAACCTTGTATGCCAATGTAATTATAGGTACCTCTAATAAAAAGTCAAAAACTTTGTTCAGTATCGTTTCGGAGTCCTGGGCGTTGCTATTCAACTCAACAGCTGCACAGAATGACGCAGAAAAGTCGCATGCCCTTTCTACGTGAACGTTCCTATCTCTTGGATTTTGGCTTAATATTATAGCTACTATTTTCTCAAAATAGTCGTAAAAGGTGTCCTTATCAGCCTGGAACAAGAAAATTAAGGAAATTTTAGTTTCGACATAGAAATGTCACGATACTCACACTTTTGTATAGATTTAATAATAATATTTCGCATTTTTGGTGGCATCCTGAACTAATTTGCACCTTCTCCAGTATTTCAACAATTTGATTATATGGTTTGCAATTCATTTTAGTTTTATTGTTATGAAAAACTTCCGTATTTTCAATAACGGACATTTTTCAAATGTGGCTGTGTCTAGTATGCCGACACCCGGTACTTCTATGAGGTGGCACATGTTTAAGGAATTAAAGTTTAAAAATGTGTCCACCTTTTTCAATTCCTTTTTGAGTGGATTCGATGAGGTCCAAACTTTAATAATAGCTATATTTATACAGATATATGTATAGAGCAATGCAGTTTAGAAGTATATGTTAAGAATTGTATTTCAATTTTTTTTAAAATTATTTTTTTACTTAAAAATACTTCATTCGTAGGTATCTTATTTTTCAAACAATTTTAAATTGCTTAACTTGCAATGGATTGCAATTCTCTCAAATTTTTCTGACTTTAATTATATACGGTACCTAGTTTTTATTTGATCACAATTTTAGTCTTTTATATATTCCAGAAAACGTTTCTATTAACATGTTTTTATTGTGGATTGTAGAAATGATTAACTAATGTCTATTTGCAACTTGCTGTGGACAATATTAATAAGTAAATTTTCTAAATGAAGAAGCTAGAAACAATGTTGGGCGATAAATGTACCGGTATATTTCGTAAGTCCAGACAGGTTTAAAAATAGCTTTCTATTACCTACAATATTGATTTACCGTCTATACACAACTGGAAGTTTCGGCCTATTAATCAGTTAGGTACCTACTAATAAGTTTAATAAGGTTGAATTATAGACATTTTTCCAGATATGGGTTCTCCAGGTACACCTCTTGGCAAGGCGAAATAATCTCCAAATATTCGGCATGGTCAGATCAATCAATGGTTTATTGAAAAATGGATACATTATAATTGAATTATGGGTTGCATAACTTTGTCCGCGACATTAAAATACATAGTATTGTAAAATTTTTCGTTTTCACGACTTTAGTTCGAATTTCCTCAATTTTTTCCTTGCTGCATTTCAAATCTCGCCTGTGAAAGAGCATTTCTACGGTTGTTTAAGTAAAACACGTGTCTTTTTCATCGATCCGTTTTCGGACACAAAATTAAGTTGCTAAAAAGAGTCAGTTGTGTGAGCTAGAAAGAGGGGAGCGAACGTTTTTAACCCACCTCCTCTGGCCGAGGCCAGACGTTGATAGCATATGTATATCGTATGAGAGCTTTGGGCGCGAAAATGCGTGCCCCCCCGTTTACTTAGGTCGCGTGGCTTTGTTCTTCAGGGATTCTTACGCGAGCTTCGAAGAAGGCAACAAGTGGTTTTTCGTGGGGTGTTTAGCCTCGACCAGAGGCCTTTATGCTTTCGCCGGGGTGTTGTAATTAGGGTTTCCAAGTCCCGGGACCAAAAGTGTTTTCGGGACTTCCGAGCTAAATTTCAAGTCCCGGGACTAGTCCCGAAGATCCCGAAAATGATCCCGAAAGGGAAATAGTGTTCAGGTGAAATTTTCCGAATGCAATTTCCAAAGAAAAACAAGTGTTTTAAGTTAAATAAAGTATTTATGTGCTGACAATCTGCGTTGGGGCTCGTATATAACTTTATTGCTTTCTTCTGGCACTAAAAATTTCTGTCGCTCTTCATCTTTTGCTTTTGTTTGAACTGAAAAGTGCTTGTGTAATCATTTCGTCAAGCTGCCTCTGATTATTATAATTTTATAGGAACACACTTTACATTTCGCCAATTGTGTATCTTCAATATATAAAACTGTTGCCATATTGACTACAAATCGTTATTTTTTTAATGTAGAATAAAGGTAGGTTGCGAATCGGAATTCATTCTAATTGTAATGCTTTAGCAGACAAATAACGAACACATTTAAAACCTAAAAATATAAATTATTTAGCACATAATTTTAAGATAATCTCTGAAACTTCTTTGTGGCGTGAATTCATAATTCATATTCTTATTTGGGTATTTCGCCACTCTGCAAATTAAAAATATTAAATAACGAAAATATTAAGAACGAACGTTTCGAGGGACAATCTGCCCTCGTTATCAACGAATAACAATTAAAACGAACAAGAACTTAACTTTTTTCATTGGAGGTTGGTCGTTTTTCCTTCCAGTGAAAAAAGTTAAGTTCTTGTTCGTTTTAATTGTTATTCGTGGATAACGAGGGCAGATTGTCCCTCGAAACGTTCGTTCTTAATATTTTCGTTATTTAATATTTTTAATTTGCAGAGTGGCGAAATACCCAAATAAGAATATGAATTACATAATTATAAAAGTCTATAACACACAGGTTTAATTATAACCTACCGAAAACAATACCTCTCCTGCATACGCCAAACGCAAATAATGGGGAATGTGCAGAGGTATAAGTAATACGCCGGACGCCGGTGAATACCCGATCTAATTCTCTGACATCGAGTATACGCACGCATGTTGATATGGTCCCGGGACTTCGCCTGGGCTGGCTGTGGTCCCGGGACTCGGTTTTTGTGGTAGAATCCCGGGACCGGATCCCGGGACTGGAAACCCTAGTTGTAATTAATGATTCTCGCTTAGTGCCGCAATTAAACTGTAGGTGTATGTCGTTTACGCAGTGGAGCATTCCCAAAGTCCTTTTTCGGGTTTGGGATCAGGCCGCGTTATGGTCACGAGTAAATGAATTGCATGTGCGTATTGACGGTCGGTCTTGGGGTTCGATAAGTGTCGCCTATCGATGCCGTTGTTAGTCAAGCGACCATAGCACCGTGGAGTTGGCAGCTTCGATTATCACCTCGTTTGGCGGATTAATTATTTGTAGAATCTCTGTTAAGCTTAATTCTCATAATAAAGTTTCGTTTATCGTCTCGAATTCTTGCCATGTTGTTATGGACTGTGTGTTACCCTCTTTGGGGATGTTAACGTCGTCCAGACCACTTTCGTCGACAGCACTCATGAGCTGTTCCACAGTTTCTCCAAGTGTCTTCTGCGCAGTTGCTTGGAAACGACCACATGCAGCTTCGTTTGACACCGAGTTGCAGCAACCTGGACTCCTTAAGGTACCGCTTTTTTGTAATAGTTTTAGAGTGCCTACATTACACTGAAAGAAGTGATTTATTGAAGTGTCGGCATTTTGTGGCAATTAAAGTATTTACCGCATTTGTTTGTTTACCGTCAAGTTTTATTGTTTGTGAGTTATTTCTTTGAATAATTGAAGTTGCGAGCCAGTTAGATGATTTCTTATCAAGTTTACCGCCCTTATCTTGTTCAAACGTTACGTAATTTAACCCTTACTAACCCTTTCGTTACATTTAATTACGGAACTAATGTTTACTTATATATTTTTAATATAATTCATTTTTTATTAGCCGTGCTCCTCTTTGCTGTTTATGACATCTGCATGCAAATTTGTGTATTTTTCTTTTGTAAAAGAGATTTAGAAACCTGCAAAAGAGTTTTCCCGCAAGGTAAGTTCAATGCTTCGTGGTTCCATCTACCAAGCACTGCCAAGGTTGAAATTAGAAGAGTTACCCATTTGCTTCCACTTTTCTCAGTGGGCTGACCTACGTATTTCTCCTATTAGGAAAGTGATGGCGCCTTGGCATCTAACTTCTGCTTTTCTTTTAATAGGCTGTTGCCCTGATTAGTCTCGTAATGTAATGGACCTCCGCATCTCCCTGAGCCAAGCCGGCAGCTCTTTTGTTAGGGGTTGGGGCAGTGACCTGTGTAATTCTTTCCCGATATGAGCCATTTTAAGCGTTACTCGATTACCTAGTTAATGTCGTGTCGTAAGATCCCTCTTGTGTCGTAACAGTATAGTTAGATAGTTAGATAGTTCATGTTTCGCTTCAAATACAATGACCTATGATTTGATGTGGTACTTACTGTATGATAGATGGCGTTTTTCTAAAGCCAAATTAGTGATTCTTTTCAAGTAAAATAGGCATAAATCAATTTAACAATAGTTGTATAATGAGTTTACTAAAGATATAGTAAAATGCGTATAAGTATAAAGCTTGCTATTTAAAACCAGTTAGATGACACCGTTGTGCTGACGCTGTAAATGTTTAGTGTAATATAGTTTCTAAGCAGATTATTGGTGTTGCTATACTATATCGTTGGTACTTGTTATACTGCTTAGCAACTTTATAGGCCCTAGGGCCATAAAAGCCATTTTACTCCCACTATCAGGGGCCAATAAACAATATTATGGTTCCAAAATGAAGAAACCAGGTTTACATTCCAAAACATGGAGGAAACAAGTCTCTTTCATTTCGTCAAAGTGAGTTTTGAAAGCAACATCGATTAATATTTGGATTCCTACAAGTTTGCAGGGTTGTCTGCACCTCAAGTCCTAAACATATTTTCCCTCCCTTACTGACGTTGCTGCAAATAAAGCGCTGTTGCAGAATTTCCTGCCAACTTCTCAGGTTTTTCCCCTAGCCAGGGTTCCGAACATTGCCTTTTAGCGAAGTGACTGTTTCGACCGGAGGGACCCACTTTGTCTTCATAATTTGGTATCTTTAAAATTACAGTATTACGCTATAATCGCCATGTTACTGTATGTATAATTCACGCATCTCAATCATCCTTCATCGTAGTTACAATATTTATTCCGCTTTTGTTTTGTAATTAACATTTATGCTGTTTACATAAGTGCTATTGGTAACTGTTCGTCTAACTAAAACAATGTTTGTGTTTTTTTCTTCTAGAAAGACTAAACGCCATTTGGACACGTCGACTGGCTTACGGCCAGTCTATTAAAATTGCCTTCCGTTAGAATGTACTGCCATGGCTTCACCTTTTAGGGAATTCTCGGCCGCGGGCCTGCCCAAGGCTACCCGCTGAGAACTTTTACTTGTATTTTGTTACGATATTAAATTGATTTTACGACACTTCGTGGTACGAGGGTGCCGATGGCACACTCCACTTTCGGGAAATTGCACTGCTTGTTCTAAATCACGCATAAACAGGCTAAATCCACTGCTGAAACGCTCAGTGAGATGGGCGGGGTCCTTTTTAGCATGACGAAACTTTAAGGACAACCATGGCCACATACACAGGGTGCTGATAAAAAGGTGGTACGGGGTTTTTAAAGAGGTCGCCACGAACTTCGGTTGAACAAACCCCTTGTAGAAGTTCGAAGTCCAAAAGAGGTTGGTGATTAATTGCTTCGATGTTCTCGGGTATCGACTGCCACAGCGCGGGGACCAACCTGTCGCTTGCAGGTTTTGCTAGGATCCGCTGTACACAAGCTATACATGAGTTGCTGCTAATAGTAAAGGCGCACCAATACAAATCATATATATAAAAACAACAGTTAAAGAAAACACACAGATAACAGTAAGTAAATGAGATCTATTGATCTCAAAAAAATGCGACACAGTTCAATTTTCACGGTTTCTAAGCATTTAGAGGTTAATGGGTTAGTAAGTATGATTAATTAGGTTAAATTCCAGCCGCGTCGCCATAACAACGTCGTTATAATTACACTGGGCGAAACTGGGCAATTCCGGTTTGCAGGTGAGCATACCTGAGGGGTTCACACCCACCATTCTAATAACAGCATAATAATTCTAAATATACAAGTCAATGCACGTGCTTAAAGGGGCGCACTGACAACAAGTTAATAATTCTAAAGCCGTAATTTGTCTAAACCGGGTTAAACCGGCACAAATGCTGTACATAAAGGCGCCTGAAGGGCGGCGCGTGGGCGCTAACTGGTTCTATGCGCGCATTTTTCACCTCGCTTGGCAGTAAATCACCGATCCACGTTATGCGATCAAAAATTAGCACACTGTAAGACTACAAAATTCACAATAGCTGCGTAGCGTCTCCTGAAAGCAGTGTCCCCACGTGGACTGCACGTGGCGAAGGTCGCTCGGGGCTTCAGCGGTGGTATGATTATGCGAACTTCCACAAGATCCTTGCGTAAGCAAGTGAAAATTTGTGATATACACGAGATGCACGAATTGCAACTATGGCCCATAGATCTGTTCCTGTTGAATTGATCGGTCCGAAGACGTTTTTGGGGACTATTGGCCACTACGAGACAAATAGAGGAACCTGGAAGGGCCGCATCGGAGTCGGGATCACACACACCCACCCACCACACACGTTGTACACGCTTCGCTAGTTCGAGACCGAATCTCTTAAATGACGGGAATTCAATTAGTGGAAGTTATGCTCTAATCTTGCAACAACAATAACCGTTAGCGGCCCCGCGGCATTAGCTATAAGGGCGGCGTAAACACCACACGCCAAAAACTACTTGATGTCTTGTCGAAAGCTAGTGTTAGAATCCTCAAATCAAGCCACGTTACACCGGAAGAGGCAGGAAAGGGGCTTCCTAAACAGGCCAAAAACTGTGACAACACCTGCCAGATGCATGCAGTTCTGCATTTCAACGGAAGGGTCTGGGTGCTCGTCTATTCCCACTCGTACAGCTCACTCTCTCTATTCTTGAATTTTACGGGCTCACGGAAGCCGCAGACAAACACCTGTTTCGATCTACCGCTGAAAACCTTCGAGACTCGCACTAGTTTTGAAAGGCGCGCTTGTACAGCGCACGTCAAAATTAGAGGACAACGCTTGATTTCTCGGCTGTTCCTAACAATGTGTGTGTTGAATATGGCGTATCAGGTTACATCCCATTTACTTTCTTTGTAAAGCAAAAATGTAGTCGAGTTTTCAGGTCTCATAAGTCCAAGTATCTGAAGGCAAGGTAAGTTCATGCGCCCAATAAATCTCCATATTTCCACAACGCTTCGTGGGAAACTTCTTCTGAGTTGGAAGCTTCCCCCAAAATATTCTAGATTATAGTAAACACATCGACGACGCCTAACATGTAATAATAATAATCTTCTATGCCTCTGCGGATTTAACTAGTCTGTTGCTTGTCGTAAATGAGCTTCCACATGTAACCACTTTCTCTTCTATTGTCACTGATATTACATAAGACTTATACATATGTAGGTACTATTCCAATTTTGAATGTACAAATACAGAATAAACTATTAGATAATTGATATACAGTGTGCTTCCCAATTACTTTTTTAAACTGAAAATCTGAAGTTTTTGTAAATTTTAAAAATATTTTAAGGCAGCTATGCTTATCAGAAAGTGTCTTTCCAAGTCACTATGTACAGGGTGTTATAATTAAGTACATTGACATTCTTTAAGGGGTGAATCTTTGATTAACTCTAAGACAAAAAGTTCATATAAATTACTTCGTTTTTGAGATACAGGGTGTAAAAGTAAAAAAATTGATTTTTTCAATTTTTTATAATTTATGTTAATAGACATTTCAACTACACTACTTTAAGATCAACAAAATATTTTGGAATATTTAAAAAAATTATAAATACAACTATAAACTAAACAGCAACATTTTCTACAATAACTGTTGAAAATGACCTCCTTCGCATCCAATGCAGGCATCTACTCGCCTCATCATTGACTGACGAACTCTGTCGAGATTACTCGGTGTATTTTTGAATAATCACCAAAAAACATTTTAAGAATAAAAATGATTACATTATAAACAACATCGAGCTGTTTAAGGAAACAAATTACTTCAATATTTTTGACACGCCTGGTTTTATGGAAATAACACCCTATATTTCGAAAACGGAGTTGTTGAGGACTTATGTTTATCTGAACTTTTTATCTTAGAAATCATTAAGGGGGTGATTAATGTTGGTCTATGTATTTAATTAACACCCTGTATATCCTCGTCAGTTCCAATGCCTATACGTCTGTGCACATAATATAAATTTTTTTCTGTGCACCTATTTTGAGTACAGATTTTCTGTAATCGCTGAATTGCATTCTCTAGTGTTAGTATTTCTAGTATAAATTTTGAATTTTCGCGGTCTATGCAGAAGGTCATTATAAAAACTAGTATATAAGCCTTCCTTCGTCAGGTCAGGTGTATCTACTGTATGTGTGTAAACTGCACCCGATAGTTTGGTCAAAAATGTCGATTATCTAACAGACTCATACACTGCTCAAAAAAATTAGGGGAACACTTTTTCAGCTGTGCAGAAATTTTCAAATTAAATACAGACGCAAGTATCAACGTTAGTATATTGTTCTTTCAACATTACTTAACAAGATACAAACAATAAATATGCTGTAAATTAACGGTTTTTTTGAGTAACACTAAACCATCGAGAAGACTACCAAAATCGAAATGTGATTCATCACTTAAAATGTAATAGAAATTCTGTTAGCGCTCGAATACCGAATTTTAGTAGCGCGTGTGCCCTCCATTATCATCAGTGACAACGTGACATCGTCGAGGCATGTTGCGAATAAGACGTCTTAACATGTCTTGTGGTAAATTTCACAATTCTTCCACAAGGACCTCAGCCAACCCCTGAAGAGTCTGAGGTGCAGCAGGACGCTTCCTAATATGCCTGTCGAATAAATACCAAACGTGTTCGATGGAATTTAAGTCCGGACTCATGGCTGATCACCCCATCACCTGGATTTTTTGTTCCTGGAGAAAATTTGTTGTTAAATTTGCGGTATGTAATCTACAATTATCCTGTTGTAGGATGAAGCAATCGCCGAAATTGTTCGCAAATGGCACAACATGCTCTTGAGGAATCGTCTCAACATAAATTTGTGCATTGAGACGTTGGGGAATGACAACCAAGTCGGTGCGACCGTCTACACTGATGCCACCCCAAACCATGACCGATCCAGCTATGAATCGGTCCACTTCCTGTATACACGCCGCAGTGTATCGCTCTCCAGGACCTCTGTACACTCGTATACGACTATCGCAACGAGTTAAACAAAACCGCCACTCGTCAGTAAAAAGCACAGACCTCCATTGTCGAAGTTGCCATTGCACATGTTCACGAGCAAAGTTTAGACGGATAACTTTGTGATTCCTGGTCAAGCGAGGAGCTCGCACAGGCTTGCGAGAAGTCAGATTGACTTTTTTGAGTCATCTTCTAATTATCTGATCGGAAATTGTTACACCGGTGGCACTTCGGAGTAGATTTTGTAACTCACGAGCAGTAGCAGTTCGTCGGCGAAGACAAGAATTCACAATATACAGGTCCTCCCGAGGGGTAGTTTTTCTTTTACGGCCTTGTCCAGTTCTCCTGGAATATCTACCCGCTTCTCGGTACCCATGCCATCCTCTGCAGATAACAGATGGAGGTGATTGGAGATGGTTTGCTACATACCGCATATATCGACCATCTTCAAGCAAAGCAACAGCCCTCGCGACTTCAATGACACTTAAATAACGCATTTTGAACTCAGAAACAGTGAAAAAGTTAAAACTGACGTTTCCTGTGTCCAATGACTAATTTGATGAGCTTCGGATGTTTGCTTTGTGGTCAAAAACCATTTTGTTTTGAGACTTTCTATACATTTTGGCGTCTACGAAGAAAACGAGCAAACGAATCACCGTAATTCTTTTTGCACTTTGTCAATACAAGTCTAGAGAATAATATAACAAGAAAATATCCTGCTTCCATTATTTGCTGGAAAACTTATACGCGTTCAAAAAAGTGTTCCCCTAATTTTTTTGAGCAGTGTATAATGATTTAAAATATATACCAGAGCGAACGTAATGCAATTATATTACGTGAGTATCGGTGAGTATCAATGCTAGTGATCGATGTTTGTCCCAAACACACTTTTTGTTGCTTTTTATGCTTAAAACGCACGACCTAACCTAGAAAAATATAATGACATTTCTAAATTAGTTCATTTGACACGTGAAACAAAACCAAGTTAGCTAGTACCAAATCGAAAATTGCGAGTTGCTATATTGTCAGTATAGTAGAAGGTTCTATTGGCCTGTCCTACATTTAAGAGACGATTCAACGAATTATATTCTCATACTAATTGTTCCAGTTTCAGTACTCGAATATGCTGAGTATCTCACGTCCGCCTATAAAGTTTCACAATTTTTCCGTTATGTTGCATTCCGGAACAAACTTTCATTGAGTAGAAGATACAAGAGTAAAATTTTCTGCTACTGCAGTATCGAAGGTGTACCTACATAGACTTGCATATATTTTCCAATATGTTACAGTCCGACAGAATTTGGCCAAAAATCTACGGAATCAAACAAAAATATATTCAAATGTTTCATATTGTTTCGACTCTTGCGTTTCGGAGAATTTCAACAGCGCCTGTATGAAATATAAAGTTGTCTAACTGGATTTAACATATTTCATTTTATCGACTTTATTCTAATGTTGAACATGCGACTACAGCTTTTAATTGTTTGGATAATTACATTTCGGAAGTAATTTCAACGGAAACCATTTACCCAGCAAAGTACAACAGCTATAAACTAGTGTTATCGATAATTGTTTTTTTATTGTGGAAATTTATTCGAATACTGAATATGCGACTAGAGTGTAACTCTTTCAATTATTGCGGAATAATTTCGACGGAAACAAACATTGTACGGCAACGGACAGTAACGATAAACGAGTTTTATTTATTTACTATTGTAAAAATGTACGCATGTGACTACTACGTTTCGGAAGTAGGTTCGATAGAAATTAATGTTAGCAACAAGGAGCAACAATAAACTTAATATTATCGATCGTCGCTTTTCCTATTGCAAAATGCAATTTTATCGATTGTTACATTTCGGAAGAATTGCAACGGGGACACTATATATTGTCATCGATGAACAATTATTGTTTTGCATGTGGAGTATAATTCTTCTTATAGCTACATTTCGGAAAACCTTTCGATGGAAATAAATATTAGGTACATAACGGGGGTCAACATAACCTCTTCGACCGTTACACTTCGGAAGAATTTCAACGGAAACGAGCATTGCCGAATAGCAACGCTTAGACATAGAATGTTGCACATGCACGTTGCTGCGTTTGGGAAGAAGTTTGGACGGAAACGATCGTTACCTGACAAGGTACAACAACAGCTGCTTCGGAGGCACAAACTCGCCCGATTCCTCGTCCAGATATCCGAGCTGAAGCTCCACGCTGCGTGCAGCCAGTCGCCTCTTGGCGGCAGGCGATGTCAACAAGCTGGCCCTGGCGAGGGTTTCGGCAAGGGCCAAATTCTGGCGAATAGCGCCCATAGTGTGGTCGTCGCACAAGTCCATAGCGAAAGAGTTCTGCAGCCGCACTGTTCCGCAGGCTGGCAGTGAAAATTTACAGCCTTCAAAGTTCGTTCACTTAATATTTGCTCGCATTAACTTTTCGTCACACTAACGCAAATCGCAACAGGCTCAAGGTAAATTCGTGCACCTGCTCACTTATCGCCGCTCAAATACAGCCCGACCGTCTTGTGGCCAAGCCAGCACTAAAAGCGCTATCGGAAGCCCCAGCTTTAAAGGGCTGCTCGTGGTTGAGGAAAGTGGAGGTGCGATTGAATCGCGATACCCTCGTGCCAGCTAACCTTGAATGCACAATAGCAAACCGTCGCGGCCTGCTGCGATTTCGTTTCAATCGCGTAATCTTGTTCTTTGCTGACGTCATGAATGTTGACGATACATTTAATGTATGTTTATGTTACCGATTTTCAGAAAGCAAAAACAAAGGTACTTTCCTATGCCTTTGAGGAATATACTTTTTAATAATAACAAAATGCAATCAACATCTAAAAAAAATAGTCCAAACATTGGTGTTTTCCAAAGTCTCATCTTTTTTGTTTTCGACTCTAATATACGTACATAGTTAGATTTCCCGAAAACTTTACATTGACAGGAAAAATTATAAAATTATAAAAACAAACATTTTTATGTACTTCAAGTACGTATACAGGGTGATTCATAAATATGGTCATTAAATTACTGACCTCAGTAGAAGTACATTACCTTAAAAATAAATTATTTGCATAAAATAATCGCATTAAGGCCTGGTGCAAACTTTTGAGAACCCCTGGCTGAATCAGGTGGGAGTATATTTACCTAGTGCACCAATTGCGACTGAAATACCCGAACAATTGTTTTTTGCTCCTGCATTTTATCCAAATTCGGTCTTATCGTAACCACCTGTGCGAACATATTTTCATAGAAATTCATTCCAGTGACCATCAATCAGTTTAAGCAACTAAATGATTTCATTTTTTGTGGAATTATTATTAATTTTTGACCTATAGTTTAATCTGCTAAGTTGTTCTGTTTAATGTCCTCTAACTACACTTAAACTTAATGACCATACTTATGAATCACCCTGTAATTGTACCTATATTAACCAGACTGCATTAAATTGGCACTAGTCAGCAAATGTAAAACAATACTAATTTTGTAATTTTATTGGGCTATCCAAAGGAACACCTTTAAAAATAAATGACGGTAATGCTGGTCTTTTGGCTAGAAACGATAAAAGAACAAACAACTGCCAGTGTTTAAATTTAAATAAAGATCTCCCGTGTCTCTGAAACAGCTCGACTTATTTTGGTCTTTATGTCCTAGAAATATTTTACATTGGTTTTTTTAACATCCTGTATATTGTACTACTTAGCTTTGGGATTATAGCAGTCACGTAGCAGCACGGTTTAGCTTATTATCCACTCGGAAAATTGGGGCTCCCGCGTATTTTCAGACAACCATTTCTCGCATTGCGCATTGGTGTGTGAAATTTAATTAATTTTGAGTCGAAGCACTAAAAAGTATATCCTATAATATATGTACAGTCGTGTTCAAAAATCCCTTGTATACAGACAGTTGTACGTTTATTGGTAGTTGTGTTTTTCTTAAACAAAGGCTCACGCTGTATCATTAACTAGGTAGACCTGGATATATACTTTCAAAATATTTGTATATACAACACGTTTTTGAACTTTGTGTACTGAATTCATATTCACAAAGCACAAATGCTGTACAACACTTTAATGAACACGACTGTACGTATAGCAATATAAGAATTAATTACGAACAATTAACAATTATTGCTCTTTTAATGGCAATATTTTTCTAAAATTTAAATTCGTCGAACAACAAACCTTCCGATGTCCAGAAAATTACTGAAAAACTGGATTTTAGTTTAGGTTAATTTCAAGCCTTGACTGTGCCCTTGATTACACTTTTCAAAGTAGATTTCTTTGAAAACTGGGTTTCAGTTTCGTTCAATTCAAGCTTGATATTGGACTCTTAATTAGAGTTTTAAAAGCATATTTCGTTGAAAACTGGGTTTCAGTTTTGGTCAATTTCAGGCTTTGGCTCTGCACTCGATTAGAGTTTTAAAAGTAGATTTCATTGAAAACTGGGTTTCAGTTTCGGTCAATTTTAAGGCTCGACTCTGGACTAGCTTATAGTTTTAACAGCAGATCTCCTTGAAAACTGGATTTCCGTTTGGGCCAATTTCAAGCCTTGACTCCGGACTCGATTAGAGTTTTAAAAGCAGATTTAGTTGAAAACTGAGTTTCCGTTTTGGTCAATTTCAAGCCTTGACTCTGGACTCGATTAGAATTTTAAAAGCACATTTCATTGAAAACTAAGTTTCAATTTTGATCAATTTCAAGCTTTGACTCTGGACTCGATTAGAGTTTTAAACGCAGATTTAATTGAAAACGGGGTTTCAATTTTGGTCAATTTCAAGCCTTGACTCTGGACTCGATTAGAATTTTAAAAGTAGATCTCGTTGAAAACTAGGTTTCAGTTTTGGCCAATTTCAAGCCTTGAGTCTTGACTCGATTAAAGTTTTAAAATCAAATCTCGTTGAAAACTGGGTTTAAATTTTCGTCAATTTCAAGCTTTGAAACTGGACTCGATTAGAGTTTTAAAAAGCAGATTTCATTAAAAACTGGGTTTCAGTTTCGGTCATTTTCAAGGCTTGACTCTGCACTCGATTAGAGTTTTAAAAGCAGATATCGTTGAAAACTGGGTTTCAGTTTCGATCAATTTCAAGGCTTCACACTGGACTTTCGATTATAGTTTTAAAAGCAGATTTCGTTGAAAACTGGGTTTCAGTTTTGGTCAATTTCAAGTCTTGACTCTGGACTTTATTAGAGTTTTAAAAGCAGATTTCATTGAAAACAGAGTTTGAGATAGGGTCAATTTTAAGGCTTGACACTGGAATTTCGATTATAGTATTAAAAGCAGATTTCGTTGAAAACTGAGTTTCCGTTTTGGCCAATTTCAAGCCTTGACTTTGGACTCGATTAGAGTTTTAAAAGCATATTTCGTTGAAAACTGGGTTTCCGTTTTGGTCAATTTCAAGCCTTGACTCTGGACTCGATTAGAGTTTTAAAAGCAGATTTCGTTGGAAACTGGGTTTCAGTTTCGGTAAATTTCAAGGATTGACACTGGACTCTCGAGTATAGTTTTAAAAGCAGATCTAGTTGAAAACTAGGTTTCCGTTTTGATCAATTTCAAGTCTTGACTCTGGACTCGATAAGAGTTTTAAAGGCAAGTTTCGTTGAAAACTGGGTTTCCGTTTTGGTCAATTTCAAGTCTTGAATCTGGACTCGATTAGAATTTTGAAAGCATATATCTCGTTGAAAACTGAGTTTCAGTTTCGATCAATTTCAAGGCTTCACACTGGACTCTCGATTATAGTTTTAAAAGCAGATTTCGTTGGAACACTGGGTTTCAATTTTAGTCAATTTTAAGTCTTGACTCTGGACTCGATTAGAGTTTTAAAAGGATATTTCGTTGAAAACTGGTTTGAGATTCGGTCAATTTTAAGGCTTGACACTGGAATTTCGATTATAGTATTAAAAACAGATTTCCTTGAAAACTGGTTTTCAGTTTTTGCTCAATTTCAAGCCTTGACTCTGGACTCGATTAGAGTTTGAAAGCCTATTTCGTTAAAAACTGGTTATCAGTTTTGATCAATTTCAAGCCTTGACTCTGGATTCGATTAGAATTTGAAAAGCAGATTTAGTTGAAAACTGGGTTTCCGTTTTGGTCAATTTCAAGCCTTCACACTGGACTCGATTAGAGTTTTAAAAGCAGATTTATTTGAAAACTGAGTTTCCGTTTTGGTCAATTTCAAGCCTTGACTCTGGACTCGATTAGAGTTTTAAAGGCAAATTTCGTTGAAAACTGGGTTTCCGTTTTGGTCAATTTCAAGCCTTGACTCTGGATTCGATTAGAATTTGAAAAGCAGATTTAGTTGAAAACTGGGTTTCCGTTTTGGTCAATTTCAAGCCTTGACTCTGGACTCGATTAGAGTTTTAAAAGCAGCTCTCGTTGAAAACTGGGTTTAAATTTTGGGCAATTTCAAGTCTTGACACTGTACTCGATTAGAGTTTTAAAAAGCAGATTTCATTAAAAACTGGGTTTCCGTTTTGGTCAATTTCAAGCCTTCACTCTGGACTCGATTAGAGTTTTAAAAGCAGATTTATTTGAAAACTGAGTTTCCGTTTTGGTCAATTTCAAGCCTTGACTCTGGACTCGATTAGAGTTTTAAAGGCAAATTTCGGTGAAAACTGGGTTTACGTTTTGGTCAATTTCAAATCTTGACTCTGGACTCGATTAGAGTTTTAAAAGCAGATCTCGTTGAAAACTGGGTTTCCGTTTTGGTCAATTTCAAGCCTTGACTCTGGACTCGATTAGAGTTTTAAAAGCAGATCTCGTTGAAAACTGGGTTTAAATTTTGGCCAATTTCAAGTCTTGACACTGTACTCGATTAGAGTTTTAAAAAGCAGATTTCATTAAAAACTGGGTTGCAGTTTCGGCCAATTTCAAGCCTTGACTCTGGACTCGATTAGAGCTTTAAAATCAGATTTCATTAAAAACTGGGTTGCAGTTTTGGTCAATTTCAAACCTTGACTCTGGACTCGATTAGAGTTTTAGAAGCATATTTCGTTGAAAACTAAGTTTCAATTGTGATCAATTTCAATCCTTGACTCTGGACTCGATTAGAGTTTGAAAGGATATTTCGTTGAAAACTGGATTTGAGATTCGGTAAATTTTAAGGCTTGACACTGGAATTTCGATTATAGTATTAAAAACAGATTTCTTTGAAAACTGGTTTTCAGTTTTTGCTCAATTTCAAGGCTTGACTCTGGACTCGATTAGAGTTTGAAAGCCTATTTCGTTAAAAACTGGTTATCAGTTTTGATCAATTTCAAGCCTTGACTCTGGATTCGACTAGAATTTGAAAAGCAGATTTAGTTGAAAACTGGGTTTCCGTTTTGGTCAATTTCAAGCCTTCACTCTGGACTCGATTAGAGTTTTAAAAGCAGATTTATTTGAAAACTGAGTTTCCGTTTTGGTCAATTTCAAGCCTTGACTTTGGACTCGATTAGAGTTTTAAAGGAAAATTTCGGTGAAAACTGGGTTTCCGTTTTGGTCAATTTCAAATCTTGACTCTGGACTCGATTAGAGTTTTAAAAGCAGATCTCGTTGAAAACTGGGTTTCCGTTTTGGTCAATTTCAAGCCTTGACTCTGGACTCGATTAGAGTTTTAAAAGCAGATCTCGTTGAAAACTGGGTTTAAATTTTGGTCAATTTCAAGTCTTGACACTGTACTCGATTAGAGTTTTAAAAAGCAGATTTCATTAAAAACTGGGTTGCAGTTTCGGTCAATTTCAAGCCTTGACTCTGGACTCGATTAGAGCTTTAAAAACAGATTTCATTAAAAACTGGGTTGCAGTTTTGGTCAATTTCAAACCTTGACTCTGGACTCGATTAGGGTTTTAGAAGCATATTTCGTTGAAAACTAAGTTTCAATTGTGATCAATTTCAATCCTTGACTCTGGACTCGATTACAGTTTTAAAAGCATATTACGTTGAAAACTAAGTTTCAATTTTGATCTATTTCAGGCCTTGACTATGGACTCGATGAGAGTTTTAAAAGCACATCTCGTTGAAAACAGGGTTTCCGTTTTGGTCAATTACAAGCATGAACCTTGGACTCGATGATAGTTTTAACAGCAGACGTTGGAAACTGGGTTTCAGTTTCGGTCAATTTCAATGATTGACACTGGAGTCTCGATTATAGTTTTAAAAGCAGATCTCGTTGAAAACTAGGTTTTCGTTTTGATCAATTTCAAGCCTTGACTATGGAATCGATTAGAGTTTCAAAAGCAGATTTCATTGAAAACTGGGTTTCAATTTTGGTCAATTTAAAGCCTGGACTCGATTAGAGTTTTAAAAGCAGATCTCGTTGAAAACTGGGTTTCCGTTTTGGTCAATTTCAAGCCTTGACTCTGGACTCGATTAGAGTTTTAAAAGCAGATCTCGTTGAAAACTGGGTTTAAATTTTGGCCAATTTCAAGTCTTGACACTGTACTCGATTAGAGTTTTAAAAAGCAGATTTCATTAAAAACTGGGTTGCAGTTTCGGCCAATTTCAAGCCTTGACTCTGGACTCGATTAGAGCTTTAAAATCAGATTTCATTAAAAACTGGGTTGCAGTTTTGGTCAATTTCAAACCTTGACTCTGGACTCGATTAGAGTTTTAGAAGCATATTTCGTTGAAAACTAAGTTTCAATTGTGATCAATTTCAATCCTTGACTCTGGACTCGATTAGAGTTTGAAAGGATATTTCGTTGAAAACTGGATTTGAGATTCGGTAAATTTTAAGGCTTGACACTGGAATTTCGATTATAGTATTAAAAACAGATTTCTTTGAAAACTGGTTTTCAGTTTTTGCTCAATTTCAAGGCTTGACTCTGGACTCGATTAGAGTTTGAAAGCCTATTTCGTTAAAAACTGGTTATCAGTTTTGATCAATTTCAAGCCTTGACTCTGGATTCGACTAGAATTTGAAAAGCAGATTTAGTTGAAAACTGGGTTTCCGTTTTGGTCAATTTCAAGCCTTCACTCTGGACTCGATTAGAGTTTTAAAAGCAGATTTATTTGAAAACTGAGTTTCCGTTTTGGTCAATTTCAAGCCTTGACTTTGGACTCGATTAGAGTTTTAAAGGAAAATTTCGGTGAAAACTGGGTTTCCGTTTTGGTCAATTTCAAATCTTGACTCTGGACTCGATTAGAGTTTTAAAAGCAGATCTCGTTGAAAACTGGGTTTGCGTTTTGGTCAATTTCAAGCCTTGACTCTGGACTCGATTAGAGTTTTAAAAGCAGATCTCGTTGAAAACTGGGTTTAAATTTTGGTCAATTTCAAGTCTTGACACTGTACTCGATTAGAGTTTTAAAAAGCAGATTTCATTAAAAACTGGGTTGCAGTTTCGGTCAATTTCAAGCCTTGACTCTGGACTCGATTAGAGCTTTAAAAACAGATTTCATTAAAAACTGGGTTGCAGTTTTGGTCAATTTCAAACCTTGACTCTGGACTCGATTAGGGTTTTAGAAGCATATTTCGTTGAAAACTAAGTTTCAATTGTGATCAATTTCAATCCTTGACTCTGGACTCGATTACAGTTTTAAAAGCATATTACGTTGAAAACTAAGTTTCAATTTTGATCTATTTCAGGCCTTGACTATGGACTCGATGAGAGTTTTAAAAGCACATCTCGTTGAAAACAGGGTTTCCGTTTTGGTCAATTACAAGCATGAACCTTGGACTCGATGATAGTTTTAACAGCAGACGTTGGAAACTGGGTTTCAGTTTCGGTCAATTTCAATGATTGACACTGGAGTCTCGATTATAGTTTTAAAAGCAGATCTCGTTGAAAACTAGGTTTTCGTTTTGATCAATTTCAAGCCTTGACTATGGAATCGATTAGAGTTTCAAAAGCAGATTTCATTGAAAACTGGGTTTCAATTTTGGTCAATTTAAAGCCTGGACTCGATTAGAGTTTTAAAAAGCAGATTTTATTAAAAACTTGGTTTCAGTTTTGGTCAATTTCAAGCCTTGACTCTGGGCTCGATTAGAGTTTTAAAAACAAATTTCGTTGAAAACTGGGTTTCCGTTTTGGTCAATTTCAAGTCTTGACTCTGGACTCGATTAGAGTTTTAAAAGCAGATCTCCTTGAAAACTGGGTTTCAGATTAACTCAATTCTGTGGTTTAACTTTGGACTTTCGGTTGGAGTTTTAAAAGCTGATTTTTAAACTGCCTTTCAGTTTAAATGTCAAGCCTTTACTCTGGAGTCTCGATGGGGTTTAGAAAAGCAGATTTCGTTGAAAACTGGGTTTTCAGCTTCGGTCAATTTCAAGCCTGACACTAGACTTTCGATTATAGTTTTAAAAACAAATTTCAAGTCTTGACTCCGGATTCTCTAGAGTCTTAAAAGCAAATTTGTTTAAAAATAGCACTTCTTCTCTAGCAAGAGACAAATTGTGTTGATACCATAGTTCTTTTTGAGAAAATATATAAGCAAGTGTTTAACAGAGAAAAAAATTCTGTTTGTAATAATGTAATTGTTTCAAACTCGCAAAATTATGATTAGTATCTAATTACAAACCTAATTCATTAATTGACATTTTTAATTTCCACAGCAACTAGAGTTAATTACTAGAACTGTAAGTTTTTTCTCAATTACTCAGCTGAATATGTCATTAGGTTCTTCAAATCGGCCTTCCGATTTTGCAAACCAGGCAGTAACAATTGATACAGATTTAAATGCAGTATTTGTTTGTGTAAGAAAGTATTTACACTTTTACTCTAAAATGGGTAATTAATAGGGATTTTTGTCATTAATATCTCTATGGTGCGCAAATGATTGATTCACCCTGTATATTAAATGTCGAAGAACTCCAACAATTTCGCTTGTAATAAACAAAAGAGCTGCATTTTGATACAAGCTCGGAAAATATAAAATACAGTAATTTTACTCCTCAACAATTTTTATAAATTTACAATTTTGTCACAACCTCTCAATCAATCGCGACCAACCCAAAGTTACCTACATTAAAAGTCTCCTGGAGTGACACAACTTTGTGAAGCAGCAACCGGTGTGGTGTTAAAAAAGTAGGAAATTAATAGAACACGAGTATTATGTCATGTCGGATGAACGTAAACATAATAACTCGAGAACGATATAACCTATCAGTATTTCTTCTCTTATCGAATTGTATTCGGTCTATTAGTAATACAGGTTAAGCGGTCACTTAACTATCCCGCGAAGATGGCGTAGCGCACACTGCTCAGCCTGAAGTCGCGAGTTCGAATTTCAGTACCGGCGAGATTTTTTTAAATAATTATTCTAATTATATCCCTGAAATGTCCCATTATAGGTGCTCCCTGCCCTAGCCGCGCTCCACCCCAGCGATATTGGTAAATCTCCGATCTCTTCGAAGGTGTCGCACATATACGTATAACATAATATGCTAACGGCCATATCACACCGAAAGCAGCAGTTCAAAATAGAATGGAGACTGGATGTGTCTTAAAGAGCGGTGTCGAAATATTGATAAGGGTTTAGATTTACGAAATAAACAATGGCAATTATAAAATTTAAGCTCGCAAAGGATTTGCCGGTTATTCAACATTTAACTGCAGAACTAGTGTTTGATGCCTCGCAAAATTCCGAAAAGTAAGAAAACATTTTCTAAGCAGTCGACAAGGTGGACTTTTGAGAAAGTATAGTTTAAAAAAATTAATGCAAACGGTAAGTAAATTCGATGTTTATTTAGAAGGAAATAAACAAATATTGAATCTAATTAAAGCAAAGCAAAATATGACTTGAATACGTCAACTTTTCAGAATTAATAGCAATTTAAATAAATTTGAATAAATAAACTACACATTTCAAACTAAACCGTTAGCGCCGTTTCCAGTTCTCAGAAATGAAAACACCTAAATACAGTAAAAACTATGGAAAAATACTACCCCAATTTTTGTTGTTCAAAACAATCTTTAAAAAACTAGCATGCGATTGCTGGAGTAAATTTCCTGGAGCATAATTAAAAGTTGTTTTATTTGAGCTAGGAATATTGGAAGAAGAAAAAACTGATACACTACAATAATTATTGTGAAGAAGTAGACCTCCAGAAGCCATTGGTCAAACATAGACGTACAACTGCCGTGAAGAACAATTCCTCATTTTTGCCTAGCAGGTGCGTTTTAGTCATCCAGGGCCGTACTTCCAATTAGGTTTTGTGCTAAGGTCGGCTAGCCTACAAATTTGCGCGCATTAAGTTTAAATTAAGATGGCATTGGAGATGTTCCTTGCATCTCAGCTGCAGTTATTTTCTGCGAAGAGGGTAATTAACTAATTATAGAGCGTTTCTGATCTGCATCGAAGGTAGATCCTACCAGTCAGGTTTATTTTTTCAAGCAATGGCGACGCCAATAGCTATATTAGTACTCATTGAAATAGATAATTTAGCTTTAACTCGATATTACAGGAACATCAGCGATGTGTTACCTATGATTGGAGGTACTATTAATTAAAACAAAAAATCCAGAAAATGATTTGTGATGTAATCCTGTCATCTTCTTGTGAGATGGAAATAACCCAGATCGGTAACATAATTTATGTAAGCTGCACAGATTTATTTTTCTGTGTTGTCATAAAAGGAAAAAGCCAATATAAATTAAAAAACTATAACTGATAAGCCTTACCTAATGACCTATTCAACATATTCTGTGTTGGCTACCAAATCATATATGTACATTTCCATGAGATTCCATAAAAATCCATTCAGTTCCTATTATTGCTATCAGTATTGAACATTTCCATATAAATATTATATAGCAGTACCTTAACTGGCTCATGCTTTGTTGCCACTTTGAATCGAGCAAAACCAGATTCAAAATCAAATAATTTCTATATTGTGCATGCAACTAGTGTTATCTAGTTTTCAATGAATATTAAAATATGCTAATGGGGAGATGTTTATCTCCTAAATTTCAATATTAATGCCGTAAATCCTAGTGGGATTACACTCATTTATGTCTCATTTTAATCATGCCATGGAAACTGGTTTTTGAGTGGGATATGAGTATGAGCATTTCTATATTTCTATCACCATACTGATGGATATGGGAAAATGTTATACACACGTTATCATTTACTAGCTGATTGAACACACAAATGGTTGGAAAAATACGAAATCGAACCGAGACAACTAAACGATCTAAATACCAAGAAGAAGATTGATGTTCCAAAACATGTATCAAACATATTTGTTAGAAATGAATCTTCAGTCAGCAGTACTTACCATACATTTCAGTCTTACATATTCTGATTTTAAAATATCTGCTTAGTGGGCTTCCACCCTCCACTAATTCACATCAGAGCTAATTTGTTCTTGATAAGAGGGATAATGCAAGTTATCACAATGTTTTAGAAATGTTGATCAAAATGAACGCGTCGTTTCCACCCGCTACTCAATATACAATTAATATAGAATATATCATAAACCTATCCTCTGCTAAAACCAGGTTTTATTGCTATGGAGGAGTGATGGTACACAACAACCTCAAATTTCCTAATAACTTCGTCGTTGTCATCTATGGGATTCATACTATGAATTGAACGATAATCGGTTGTTCACAATTTGTTCAAAAACATATTTCGTTCTAATCACTTCCCCAGTTTACATAAGGGTGGGATGCTTACGCCATGCTATGATCACATTTTAGTAGCCTTATACATGTCAAATAGAATAGCTTTGCCTTTGGTCAAAAACAAATTAAAATCAGAGCAGGCTTGGTATTTAATGCAACTAAAACCAAAACTGTAAACAAGACAATTGAGGTAGCTTCTTTACGAGAGTTAGTTGTGTTTGCCCCCCCAAAATAAGTAATTTCAATGTGCTATTAAATAACCAAGTTGACTAGAAGTTGTGTTTTATTGAGAGAGTATGTCCTGGGTGATTTTGTGGAAGTTTTATAAATGCATGTACAAGTGCATAAGCAAGCAGCATACGTGTGGTGCAGCGGAGCCCTATAATAAAATCCCAGCTTCAGTGAAAGCGATCCAAAAGGTCATCGAGGTTGTAGCCGACATCCAGGTAAGAGCGAGTGCAGATTTGTGCCTAGCTAACAGTAGGCGGGCAATGACATCCTACTCAAAGCATCGTGGGAGTTCCAACTCGGTGCAAATAGCCCTGTAATAATCGCAGCAGCCCTCTAGAGGTCAGATTTGCCATGTAAAAAGTGTTTTTTGTGATTGTGTTCGATTGGCGTCGTACGTTCAGTTATTATTGCATAGCAACAGCGTTTACTGCGTGGACATCAACAATTTAATTAAAATTCGGAACTGTTTTTATGTACTTCAAAACCAGGAAACCATCTTGAAATCAATGTCATTCCTATCAGTTAGAATTACTACACTTGTAAAATCCCATTAGTGAAATAGCGTACAATTAAATGTTAACCAAACTTTGAATAATTAGTATTAGCAGATTAGCAGTTTAATTCTGATGTAGCGACCTAATCCTGTAGATGGAGTCATATAAATAATTATAGAAAGCACCACAATTGTTGAACAATAGTTGAAGAACTTTTCTATATATGGTTTGCTCTTCATGTTGCATTCATTAAATTGTTTAATAACATTCCGTTTTAGTTGTTTCCATTTCGTTTTTATATCTGATATTACTTACGAATAACTAAAGTAACTGATATAGCAGAATACGTCACAAGATGGAAATGGGCTGGACATAACGTCAGCCAAAGGAACAACATAATCCAAGTGAAGGGCTTGATTGGGACAAAGAAGAAGAAAAACGATATGATTTTGCATAACATAGTCCTATTTAAAAGAGAAAGAAGAAGATATACGATCCTATATAGTGTTTGATATAACATAAGTGACTACATATGAAGCACAAACATGGAGTTTTGCCATAAAATCTATTCTAATACTGAGTAGCACAACGAAGCCTAGAATGTGGTATGTCAGATCTGTCTTTAAGAGACTGAAATCCAAATCAGTGGATGAGGCAGTATACAAACGTAGAAGAATTGATGAAAAGGGGTTGACAATTGAAATGTAGATGTACAGGGCACATTGCTATATATTAACTGGAGGATAACAGATGGAAAAAACTACTATTGAAGTGTAGACCGAGAGCTCATAAGAGAAATGAAGGAAAACTCTATACTACACGAAAATATGATATCATGCGTACTGCAGGTCTATGTCCAGAAGAGTTTAAGAAAAGCAAGAAGAAAAATACAAACGTCACACCACGTGTTCTATTCGCTAGTCTACTTGTTTAACTATTTTTCTCGTTTTACTGTTTTAGGTGTGGTGGTCTATATAACGTCGTCACATTTGATAAAGTAAACTCTTCCCATTTGCCCATATAATTGGGGGATGCACCATTGCTTATCATTTAGTTCAACTGTAAAATGTTCTCTTAAGCCTGATCGGCGAGTATATGTTTGATGATAGATCTTTCGTAGTTCTTCTCATTAGTCTTGGTTTAGGGTTCGCATAATTTTGTTGGATTGTTAAATTGTATGTAAACTGTTCTCTCGTTATCCAATACATAATGCTACTTAGTTTCCGGTAGATATAAGTATTCCACAATGTAACTGCATGATAGTGCTTAATTTGTCTCTTACCTTCTTCTTCATCAACCTTCATCTATCCAATATTGGACATAGGTCTCTCCTTTAATATGCCAAGCTTCTCTGTCGTATGTTTCCCGTTGCCGTCTGTCCTTACCTTGTTCTCCATTCCAGTACTCTCTTAGTCCATCTGTTATCTGTAGTTCTCATGACATGTCCTGCCCGTATCCATTTCTGTTGTGCGACTAATTTTACAACATCTACTCCTGCTTGCTGTCTGACCCATTCGTAGGTATTTCGGTCTTTTAGTTTTTACGCATAACATATGCCTTTCCATAGCTCGTTGAGTATTTCACAGTTTATCAACAGTTTTACGGGTAAAAGTTATAGTTTCAAATGCGTATGTTAGTGCAGCTTCCTGAACGCTATCCATCCCAGCTTAACTCTTCTTCCAGTTTGGTGGTGTCTTGGTTACCTTTTTTAAACATTATATTATGTCCCTAGGGGGTTATTTGTATTATCTAAAAATTTTGTACTTCTTGCATTGTATATATAACGACAAATATTTTGCGAAATGCCTTCTGAACAAGGTCTTTCCATCCATCCTCCTAACTGTACGATGTCTTTCAGATTGAAGTCTTTTAATATTTTCCTGCTATTTCTCCATGTTTGGTATCTTAATGGTGTTCTCATTTCACTGTGTTATTTTAGTAAAAAATTATGAGTGGTTCCTCCAGTTCGCTGGATTGGCTGAAGACCCAAACCAAAAATGTTCAACATATTCTTGCACCATAGCAACCTTTATATCGGCAGCTCTTAGCAAAAAGTCTGTGTCATATATGGAGGGTTGTTCCTTTTTTAATCGTATCCCTTTTTCTTGTTGAAATTTGCAGCAAATGTTTCTCCATATGAGGTCTATGGATGCAACCCATCCTTTATTATTTTATATTTTTTCTGTAAGCAGATGTCACTAGAACTACAATACCATATTTTCATTGTAGACATTGAAACTAAAACATTTTTTTTTACTTTTCTAATCAATATGAAACGACTCGAGTAAATAAAACGTGGATTGATAGCAAATACAGCTAGAAATTTTAAAGTTCACTCAGTTTAATTTACAATTCGTGAACACACACTTTTTGCAACGTGTGTCAACAATACTGAGAAAATCTGCTATATTTAGGTATCTACAACTGGAGCAACCCAAAATAAACCAATTGTAATAAATAGCAGCAGACTACGTGCAGACTGGCCACATCTCCAGCTAATCAGATATTTCGCAATTGACTCTATTTTTACTAATCTTCTGGAGGGCCATTTTATCTAAATTTAAGTTGCACTTCAAGTAATGTGTTGTCGAATGAGAGCAGAGTTCAAACACTTCCAACCTTGTACATCTACATCTATTTTCTGCAAGACAAGCTCTTCAAAGATTGATATCGCCATTATCATTGTATAGAAAAGTTAACATTTAACGTTTCTACGCCGTAGTTTATAAGGGTGTACAGTTAGTGCACTATTGGTATAATTATTTGTTTATAAGCATTAGAGGCAACTCGCGTTACCTAAAATGTTTACTTAAGGAACTAATCTAATAGAGAATAAATAAAGGATTGAAGTTATATCAATACAGACAACTACGACTAGTCCGTTCCAGTTTTAGCTCTTTAATATTGAAGGAAATCAACACTTCGCTGATAAGATTGGAAATATAGTACTGAAGTGGGAGTAACTATAGTTTAAGTTGGTCGATCAACTAAAAATAGCTTTAAATGATTTTAATTGTTTATTTACAATGGATTTACCATGGTTATATGGTGGAAATATAATTTCGCAGAAACTTTTAGTATCCTAACAATACACCATTGTCTGGATATCAAAAATTGGAAATTACAGCAGTTGCTGATATAGCTATTAATTTCTTTTATGTACAATCGTTCTCAAATGTTTTCGTCGCCTCATTGCGAAACCGTGGAATAATGAAGATTGTCTGTATTATTGTAGTAGCTTCGAAACTTTTGATTATGTAAATGATGTTTTATATACATTTATGGCATGATAACTAAATGTTAAAACTACAAACAATCTCTTTTCAAATGTCTATACCACCCTATTGCCCTTGCAAAAACTAACAATAAAACAATGAATTGTTTTATCTACTCCTACTGCATAATGGCCATGAATTATGATTGATAATTCACGGTTTGCAACCAATCATAAAATTCTATTTTCATAATTCAATAGTTTGCAAGCCAATCACAAAATTCATTCTTATTATTAAATGACTTTTGAAGTTAACAGCTGTCACAAATGTCATAATTCGAAAATATGAACACAAAACTCCTATTGCATAGGAGTATACATCGTATTACATTCGCGATTATGGCCATTATTCACTCAGATGACTTGCGCCACGCGCCTTCGGCTTGACGCTCAAATGTTATCTTCGTGAATAATGGCTGTCATAATCGCTCATGTAATAATATACTATAACAAACGATATCTCTATAAGCAATACAATTTCTTACATTTAGTAGTAGCTTCTTAGAATTTGTAGTATCTTTAATTTAACTTAACACGTGTAAACGCCGAAAATGATTCAGTTGATAGAAATTTGTTTTTCAAATATGTAGACTTCTCCTTTAATTAATTGCCTGGTGTAGGTGTCCACTGGCAGCTAAATTATGATATAAATTATTGGATTTGTTTTCCTTATATAAACTGTTACATAAATACTAGTTGCTTACAGCTGCAGAGGACGACAGGCACAACTAAAAATATCAAGTGCATCGAACCTGGAGCCACTTAACATACATATAAATATCACACCCACTCTGTCAGTGACCCGAAATTAAGTCCAAAGCGAATTGGGTTAAGCAACCTGGCGTGAAAAAACAAAGTTGTTCTTTCCTATTTCATCTATGTAAATTCATTTGCCATTTGTCGGATTCGATCACATTTAAAAGTATTCATTTGAAAGTGTAAGCATGAGTAAAATTTTAAAAAATTGTAAATTTAAAAAAAACTGAAAAAGATAACGGGTTTGCTATCCTTGGTCAACAATCGAAGAGACGTGTAAACAAGCGGTATTTGCAAACGATATCACACTTTTGTGCGAGCAGAGTTCAAAGCCCCCTTGCAAATATTTAGGCATTGATACAGGAACGAATGGCGATTGGGTGGCACTTTTAGTAATCGCTATTAATAAATAAAAGTGATAATTGGGTAGTGCAGAATAAGTGTGCAGAGTGTATGTCAATATGCCTAAAATAGTGCATTATCTTTTAACTCATTGTTCGTCATAATAGCATATTCATGGTGTTTACTCTAAACTATACAAAAAAAAAAACAAGTAGATGGGAACTTTGAATAAATTAAAAAAGTCACACGGATCAATAGGAATAAAAACGAACATAAAAGGACGTGAGGTACTAGAGATACATCTATCACTTTTCTTCGCATTTTTTTCCAGAACGGAAACTAAACAGGCAAACAGAAGGGGAACGATAGTACAACAGCAATTTTCTCAATTAAAAAATTAATACAAGCACGGCCCAATAATTTGGCCGATACTGGTCTGCGGGTGTTTATGATAACATTCTGATTATTTTGAAATTATTACACTTTATGGAAAAGAACAACCATTTATTTATTTAAACAAAATCAATTAACACACATATATCTAACAAGATATACAAATACACATATAGAGTGCGCGATTTCAACAACTTTAAGCGCAAACAGCTACAAGTTTTGAAATTTCGATAGGCTATGTTAACGAACGAAAGTCATGAAGTTACCACGAACCAGACGATAGGCTGATAGAACTGTACGAATATGGTTGAACGCTAAACGAGAATCTCTTGTTGGAGCTTCCGCTTATATAGCTCCCCTAGTTGCATAAGTCGAGGGTTGTTTATGGCCTGCAACCCCTTCTTTCTTGCACAGCGGGCATTTTAAAGCCCAAAAGGGTTGATCTGTGGTTCCGGAAGCGTATTCCACATATGTTATGCAGATTCGCAACTGTGGGTGGAGTCAAAACGCAATGTCCAATACGAGACTGAGTGATGATAGCGCTGCACCGCTGCATTCAGAGGTGCGTGCATATTTTTTAAGAACAAATGCGAAATCGGTATGGCATTTAAAACAAATTCTAGTAATTTTCTTCACCAACGCGGTAAATAATTTGGCAGTCGGTACGAATCCTTGAAGTGTCAAGCATAGTCTAGCAACCACGGTCATCAAGTTTTTTAGGACTAGTCATAGTCATAGTCTGAAACTAATTAATATGACTACTGCATACATCTGGCAAATGACTTCATAGCACCAATCAATTTTAACTATAACCTTATAAGTTAAATTTTTTCATGTGTACTTTAAAATGCCATACACTAAATAAATAAAAATCAGAAAACTCATATTGCAAATTTTAAACCAATCACAGACAGATTAAGTGATAAGTGCAAAGTATACGATTATCATTATGCACGTATCAGTTTTAAATTAAACTAGCAAAATGCAATATTTTTTATGCTGTTAATCACAATTTATATATTTATATATTTCGTACATCATTCATTCGCTTCCATAATCCTGACCATAGATGCACTTCTGCTTGTATCTTTAGCTTCGCTGTCGGGCAAATTTTCTAAAGCGCGAAGCAGACGTGCATCCCTGGTCAGAATTCGGGTAAGTCACTATGTACTTAATATATTACTGTTAATAACAGTGGTGTGGTGATTTACTTTGCACTTCGACAATGTAGACAGCAGATCATTTATTCATTAACTATAAGATTTTAAAATTTTAAACACCATTGACCTCTAACCTTCGTAAAAAATACATACTTCGTTTATTTTTATATCAGCCAAAAATATCGACAGATTATAATGAGTCCGAATCGGCCTATTAGAAAATAGAAATTAATGACTACTAGTTGAATTGTTGATTTAAAAGAAGTTGCATCAATCGCCGATTTATTTAAATAGATTATATGTAAACAGCTGACAAATATAAAATTCCTATCGTCGCGTCTCATATTAGACGTTGCGTTTTAGCACCACCCCCAGTTGCGAATCTGCATGCCATATGAGAAATATGCGTCTCGGACCCCTGCAGTTCGCTGTAGCGTAATGTTGCCGAGGTCCGAGGTTTACATTGCGTACGTTTTTCACTGAAGCCCCGGATGTAATTTGTCACTCGCGTCGCTAATGACTCAGTTTACGACGCTGGCCACATAGATGCGCGTAGTGTAACGTCTAAAGGTACTTCCTTGCCGATTTAGGCTGCAAGACGTATTACGAAGTTTTCGCTTTTATGATTTCCTGCGCTGCTTTTGCAGGCCTGTCGCGGGTTGGTCTATGGACGCTATACGTGGTGATCCTTCCGCTACGTTGACAAGCGACAAAGTACCAAGAAGACTAAAGGTAGAAAAACAAACTGTATATACCGGCACGTAAGAAGAGTAGACTGACTATAACAGGGGCATTAAGTCCGCCCCATGCGGAGCCAAAACAAAGGAAAGCACAGCGGAGATTAAAAAAGACCCATAGGGTGGAAAATGAGAAAATAGAGAAGGTTAACGAACACAGTTAGGAAAAGGAAGGCAGAATCAGCTGTAGCAATTCTAAGTATATGGTAAAAGAGAAAATATGGAACAAAATACATCGTTTGCATATATTTGCAGGTAACAACAGGCCAATATTCGAACCATATCCCTTAACAAGTATCTTAAAAGCTTCGTTACGTGAGAACCATCTAGGGCTTTTCTCTCATGCGTCCTTTCGCTTTGACCCATGGCTGTCTATTCTTTTCGTTCAGCAGATGCAAAACACAAACTAGAATTTGAACTTTTCACTGCAATCGACACCGTTGCACTCTTTGAACGTGGCCGTTTGGCATTCAGCAGCCACACAAATCATTCAAAAATATTCCAACCGCATTCGCGGCAACCGAGTGAACTTGGGATGAGTCGGCGTCCTGCAGCCATAAACCTTGAAGCTAATGGAAGGAAGTGTTCGGGAAATGGCTCTGTTCGCACATGACAACTTTATTGCGCTTTTCCAATTTTTTAATGGTCAATTAATGTGTTTTATTGCAGTGTTAACATTCGTTAATGGGCAATTTGGGATAATTGTCGAAGGCGCGGTTCGGACCCCTCGACTGCATGGAGTGGATATTTTTTGACCTTCACGTCCAAGCTGTTTTCAATTATTTTTGAAGTGCTGTGGTCAAAGTGAAACGCCAAGAAGGGTTCATAACAAGGTGATTAATGTTATCGGGTTTTGGGCAATCCAAAACGTTCCAGACGTGCAAGGGTCTAGTGTTTTATTTGATCTTATCTTGAACTTGATAAGATTGCATGTTCAATATCTGGGGAATAACCTTGACTTACTATTTTTCATATGAAAATCCTTATTTTTCATTATATCTTGTCGACTGTTTTTTAATTTAAAATTGATATAGCTGTGATAATGGTTGCAACATATTATTTTTAGCTTTCAGAAATCTGATAATGCTTTCCATACAGCAGGTATCAAAATATGTTTTTTAAAAGATGTTTTTGGCTATATAAAAATTGGCGTTATCTGCTACAAAAAACGTATCACTAAGAGGTCAATCAGCAATTGGTTATTAAATAATATGGCTATGTTGTGCAGATGTCGATATGCTGAGATGATATGAACGTATTTGTTCGTATTATGCACGACTTATCGCTGTTTTCGCATTTTCCCAAAAGATTATATGATAAATTACTATTATAGCAGGTTGAAATACAGAAGAGCAAGGACTTTTATCGTAAGTGTAGATCGAGAGGTTCACCTTCGCCATGATTTATGGGCTCACTTTCGGCACTTAATTTAGACATCAATAATTTGATCTCCAATGCTAATTAGGGGCCTTCAGGCTCAAGTTCAATTAAATCATTCATCATTTCCTACACTTATTAATAACTTAAGGCTATTTTAATTTTTCAAAGTTTTCCCAGAATTTCAAGTTTTAATATATATTGGGACCATGAAAACAACCGTTTTATTGTGTTGTTTTTTGGTGGGTATTCGAAATTATGTAGAATGTGGCACTTGAGTGGAAAATGTAGGTCATGTGATTTTTCAGTTGTATCAGCCGTCGGAAAAAGAGTGAAAATTGTAGTTTGAAATACACTATGTACTTCAAATTGCAATTTTCTAAAATAAAAGAAAAAATGCATTTGCCTCTTTAATATTTAAATGCTTAAATGTAACGTAGACGTGGGAGTGTTTTAGTAGCTATCTCCGTGAACTCGTTTTTTGGCAAAACAAGAAATCCCAGCAGAGGTGAAAATGTGTGTTATAGAAAGTTGCCAAATGATCGTAGACATTTATGTATATTAATGCCGTCTTCACCGCTTCACCCAAATTGAAGGACAACATTCCCATAATATAACTGACTCCTTAGTTGCTAGTCAAATACACAAGTTGAAAACAATAAATAGTGTCAGTAATAGCTATGAATGACTTCTCTAGTGTGTTGTACTGTTTATTCTTATGCTTTTATTTCCAATATATGGCTCTATGTCCCTAAACGGGTCTTGGTCTTTTCCACAATTGCTCTTCTTCTTTGCATATCCTGAACTTCTCTTCTGTAATTGACCGCCTCTACCCTCCCGACACACTGTTGCCCAAACTCTTCATGACTATGCTTGAATATGCTTTCAAAATGCTAAATTGGGACACGAAGGGCATAAAAATCGAGAGAGGGAAGCTCAACCATCTACGCTTCGAAGATGATGTGGTTCTGATAACTATTTGGTTGGGGCGAACACTATGCTGGAAGAACTGAAAGGTGTATGTCAACGTTTGGGTTTAATGATTAACCCCCGAAAAAGTAAATTCATGACAACCTTAGTACCTCTAATCATCTTAAAATATGAAATCAGGATCAGTGGCGGAAACCAGACATCTGATATAAAAAGGAGAATCACTCTACTTGGACAGCTTATGGAGGGATGAGAGACAAGTTCAGAAGTGACATCCCAATCAGCACTCTTACTATTAAAATATCATACAAATTGAGTTTTGCGCAAAAGCGCATAGAGAGATCAATGGTCGGGGTAACTCTAACCCTCAGAGATAGAATATGCAACGAAAAGCTGCTCAAGCGCACTGGTATCACATATGTCTCGCACACATAGCTAGACTAAAATGGAAATGGGCAGGACATATTGCCAGATTTCAGGATTTCAGGATGTGAGATGGACACGCAAACTATTATAATGGAGACCTAAAGCTGGGGAACGCAGTAGAAAAACGCCACCAACACGTTGATTAGATGATATTAAACAGGTCGCTAACAACAGGCTAGAGAGAGCTCTGAACAGAGAGACATGGCATCATTTAGGAGTTATACATGTCGAGCAGTTAACGCAAAAAGCTGGATGATGATGATGATGTTCCTGAAATCATGCTCCAGTTATTTTGTCTTTTTCTCTAGTTCGTTCCTTTCGAATCGGTCCTCCAAAGGGATTTCTGCTCGTCCTAATCTCGTAAGTCATTTAATTCTTACTGCCTCCTGTGACGACCCTCTCCAAAATGTTCTCTATTTGTTAGTCTTCTCCGTCTGCTGTTTATCTCAGTAACTTCCTTTCCATATATTCCACCACCATACGTTGCCATATGACGTATATTTAAGACAAATTAAGAAGACGTTTAAGGATCCAGTGCATTATCCTTATTTCGTTTTTTTATTTACTGTGAAAGAAAGGTACTTAATGGGCTGCAGTGGCCTATCGTCCTAGCGTTTCTTCGTCCTTACTCTACTGTTGTTCCGTCATTGGCCCTTCCATCAATTAGGCTGCAAATGCTTCAAGGTGTTTAAAATAGTTTCTCTCCAGTTGACTGGCATGTGCCTGATTTGTTTTTCCAATGCAACATAAAATAAAATTGTTGACACAGTGAAACGGGCCAATTTGTGTCACCTGTGTTTTCATATTTCATACCACGATTAGTAATAAAGCTCAACAGTATGTGTTCTTATGTCTTATTCAAGTAACAGCATAGTATAAGTAAGAAACTCTGTGCAGGCGGCCGCGTACTATAAGACCCCGAGTGCGAACGCGCTAGTAAAAACGTGCGGGAATGTGCAGAGCCAGCCTTATGCTCTCGAGAACAAAGAACAGCCAAAATCGCCACAACGCGGGGGATTAATTCGGCCCTAAAGCTCGTAAAGGGTGCGGATCGGTCTATTAAAAGTGTTTTTGAAGGTTTGCGCGTGCAAACCGTCGACGACGTGCATCTTTAGGCGAGGTAAAAGCTATCCAAGTGAAATAGCACGTTATAAGTGAGGTCGCGGTGTTCCAATTCGACATCGCTAGAAGGCTAGTTTCTGCTTGAAACCGAGCTACGAAATAAGAAAAGAATTACAATATTATTCGTAATTGTTTTACTGAATAATTGCGCAACTGTGAGCGATGAGTCCGCGGCCCAGATAACGGGGAAGTACTGGCAACTGTTACACAGTCATCACGTCATTTGCTGACTCAGCGTCCAGGGGTTTCAAGCTTCGACGCATCCTAAAGAATCGACAACTTCGTGTTAGATTTATGTGTCCGCGGAATTATTTTATGCCTTGCGCTCGTGGACCTTGGCTTTGCACGAATAACTGAACTTGAAATATTTAGTTAAGGCATTTTCCCATGCGCAGGGCGCAACTGTTTTATGTCTTTGTTCGTATGTATTTTTTGTGTCTATGTTTTCTTACAGATTATATGTATTCATGTAAACTGTTAGCGTTTTCTTACTGGTAGTGGTTGCATGTGTAAATACAATATTCTAGGTGACAACGATCTGACCTCAACAATATTAGCTTACCCTTAGCCGCACTGACGATGCTAATAGAGCCTCATATCTCACCGAATGAATAAGCTAGCGATCCAGGGCATTGTAAAGTAATAGTATAGTAGAGTGTAAGGGCTAGGCGAAAGCCGTGTTACAACAGTCACCCTGCTTGGTCGTTTTGGTAAAACATATTAACTTCTGCATTCCAAATTCTTCCAAGATGTTTGAAGGGCCTTCTCGATCAATAGTCGTTAGGTTATTTTATAATCACATTTATAATATACAGTGCTTTCTTCTGTATAAAATTGCAGTTGGTAGGTAAGGGGTTACCTGGGGACTCAAATATAACCTCAGTTTTCCATAACCCTATATTTTCCCCAGTGCGTTTTTCCAGGGTTTCGCCCAAGCAGTTCATGGCAGTTCTTAAGCAGTCTACAGCAGTGCCAAAGCTGCCCCACTAAATCTATAGTTTTGGAGTTTCTCTATAATCTTCGCCGATGTATTGAATTGCTTTAAAATGAGACTCATTGGTGCGAAGCCATGGCGAAAGACGTTGGAGGAAACACTTGTCCTGGCGAAAATGTAAGGGATATGAAAAAATGAGGTTATGGGTGCGTCTACAGGTAACCCCATACCTACTGGAGAGTTTATATATTATTTTTGTCATAATACATCTATAATTACATAGTTTTTGCAAATTGTGCAGTTTTATTTTTTCTGTCTACTCATATTCCTAATTTTTAACCGTCGTTAATGTGGTCTGATATACAGGTTAAGTGGAAGAGCAGCAACCTACATTCTGTTTAGTTAGATGATTTAAAACCCTGAAAAGGCTTCACTCAGAACGTCCCTCGTAAGTTGACGTTGTGACACTAAATAATTTTAAAAATCAAATTAAACTAAGGGTAAATTATCTTCACGTTTATAATAAATTACATTCATTTTCAAATAAAAAACATTACCGGGCAGGCGGCTGCAAATGCGATTCTAACGTTCAGCGGAAACGTTGGAACGGGCTACATGCGCTACCAAGCAATTCTCGAGTCCGTGCGTCCCGGCTGCCTTAAATAGAACCCATTTTTCGTTGACGCTTTTTTGTGCTTTACAGCATTTACGCTGTATCTGTTAGGTTCAATTTTTGTCAAGGGTAAAGCCTGAACTATGTGCAAATTGTTACTTTATGTGTATTTCAGTTAAAGCAAAAATAAAAATGTTACCGGTGATGGAACTCGAAATTCAGAGCCTGCGAACGGTCCTGCGGTAATTCAGGGGTAGAGCGGATATTCGCTGCCTGAGCCACCGGGACGCTTCGAATTCCTTCGATGCAGCTATGTTTTACATAACGCACTTATTCGTTGCCCCTTTTTCTGTCATACTACATTTATCCTGTATCTGTTGGATCCCATTTTTGGCAACAATAAAGCCTGCGCTTTGCACAAATTATTACTGGTATTTATTTCTAAGTTAAAGCAAAAATAAACAAATTTTTATTTTTTAAGGTGCTCTCCCTGTATATATTTGCCTGAATTTTTCTCGATTCCATGCCAGGTAGATATATGATGTGTATACAAAATATTGTTTTTCTTCAATAAATAGTTTTTGAGTTATACCGCCAACAGAGAGACAGACAGACGGATTTGGGAAAACACGTGTTTTGTTATTTAGGGACCCTGAAATGTGAAGATCTGAAGAAATTTCGGAAGGTGATTTTTTCGTATTTTAGATGAGGCAAAATCGACAATTTTATTAAAAAACAAAGTAAATTCTCAATCTTAAAGAACACATACCAGATGAAATATTTTCAGTCCACTTTTCTCATTTTATACTTATATAAAACAAAGCATGACGTAAAAAATCTGAGTTAATGAGAGCCATTATTTTATTCCATGAAATGAATTTTTTAAATAATTCAAAATTGTTTAAGAAGATAATTATGTCAAATATTATAGAAAAAGCATGATTTAATAATTAATTAAACTTTTCGCTAATAGTATTAACTGAAATAGGAAAAAACACATTAGATAAGCGAACACATAAAATTATCCTTTACTTGCGTACTTTCTTGTGATATAATGAAGGTTAGAAATGTATATTACGACATTTATAGTTGTTTATATTAAAAACCGAAAATAAAAAGAATATTTGCATATTAAACAATTAAAATTTTATGAATTGTACATGTACATATTGAAGGCATACACGTAAACATGAGAATGCAAGATTGTTTCTTTTTTATTATAAGTAATGCGCAGTGTAAAATTTGAATCTGTATTTGACATGTACAGGGTGGTGTAGCTTGAACAAGCGCCCACGTTCGATCAGTAGAGTTAAGCAACGCTCTTTCTGGTCAGAACTTGGATGGGAGTTCCACGGCTGCTTCGCTCGGCGCCTCGTGGTACGGCTGTCACGGAAATATTTGGTCCCGGATGTCATAATAACATCATGACAGTCGTTAGTGGGGTTGGAAGTCCCCATAAAATGTACAGCGACGCCTATAATTGGCCTAACGGCTGTTGGCTGAGTACCAAAATAAAATAAAATAAAAATAAAATAAAAAATTAAAATGTGAAAGTTCAAAATAAAGCAGAGTTGGAATTTTTCATAGCAGAATATAAATTATGAGAAACATGAGAAAAAATATTAATTAAATAGGTTATAATAAATAGAGCTAAGGTTTTCTATATATGTTCTATAATTTATAGCAGTAGGGCTTTGTGTTATTTCAATTATTTCCAAGACCAACCGTTTCTTAAAGTTATTCTCCTTATGTAAGATTTTTGGTGTATTTAAGTTAAATTTGTGGTAATTTTCAGTGACGTGATCCGTTAAAGCAGTTTTTTTGTTTGAGGGGGATAAATTATTGATTTTGATTGAATATTTATGTTGATTTTTCCTATTTCAGTTTTGCAAATTTTAATACACAGCTAATACTACTATTAGCGAAACGTTTAATTAATTATTAAATTATATATTGCGACAAAATGATTTTTTATTCATACAACAAAACATCGTGCTTTTCCTATAATATTTGACATAATTATCTCCTTAAACAATTTTAAACTTTTCAAAATTAATTGTCAATTACTTTAATCTTTTAAAACATTTTAAAATAATGAACTCATTAGTACCTACCTAATGAAACTGGAACGTTTGTAGGAAACCATCAACGCAATTGCCGAAGGAAAATTCCTTCTTTAAGCTTCAGTATCGATATCAAGCCCCATTAAATATAGATATATATACATTATACATATCGCCCATTACAATCTAATAAGAACAAAACAAACACATAAAATTCGATAAGGCTACTAGATGGATGTCGCATGTATGATAATCGAATGGATAGTCTCTAAACTAATTTAAATAGCACGTGATGGGAAATGTCATTTTCTATCCGACAGAGACGTGAGTAAATTGCAATGTAAAATTGAGAACAAGCTTAGATACATTTAATTTTTCCTTCGGAATATAATCGAAGCCCATTTGGATAAAATCATCATTAGCATTTGTTCTAAAAAACACTAATAGTTCTGTTATCGAAATCACGAGAAGCCCATGTTTTGATATTTATGATAATGACTTGAAGTGTTTTATGAGAGCAGCTTAGATTTTTTCTGAAATAAGACTAGTCCCAGTGACGTCAGGAACAAACTTGTGTTTGCAAAATATTTCCATTGGGCCCGTACCATAACAAAGCGCTCAACGATCCTCTGCCAAGTTGTAAAATATGTAAATCGTGAATTTTACGTCTTGAAATGAAAATAGAATTTTCAATTAAAACGTCCCGCGGCTTTCGTAGTGCCAAAGGGTCAAAATTTATAATCGGCTGATAGAAAAACCGGAATTCTGGTTTACTTCTGTGACTTTTGAATCCTTGTTTGTTTGCGGCGTTGCTGCCCAAGGATAACGCTGGTGTTTATGTAAACCTGGCTAGTTTTACATAATTCCACTATAAAAAATTGTCGCGAACGTGTTACGTCTTTTGTGTTTGGAATTTAAAACGATGGGGGAAAATTGTGAACAGCATGATTTAAACAAATATTTCTTAGAGGAATTCCAATGCGTCTGCATTTGTTCTCATTAACAAATCGAAATACTGGATAATTAATATATTCTTTGGTCACTGCAGGTCATATAGAACCCAAGAAATAACAACAATGGTAGTGTTGTTATCTTTTTCACATCGATTTTAATTATGATTAATTTGAATATGACCTTCGAGCATACAGTTAGAAAAATACCAAGAATGGACAATAAATATACAAATATGGTGTTTTGCAATATAAGTAACAGATAAACAACAGCCTGAGGAACATAAACACAGATAAATGGAACATTTCCAAGGATTTGAATAGTTTACCTGAGCTCGATTAAGATGAAATCGATGACAATAAACGTAATTTTGCTTTGGAACATTCAAAAGTACCAGAATAAGAAAGCTCAAGTCTCAAGTTTATTAAGCTTTCTAATGATCACTAGGTATAAATAGATAGAAAATTCTGGCAATCTCATACTTCGCTTACAGAATAAAAATTACAGGGGAAACTGGAAATTCCTGAAAAAACTAAACGCTGACTGCACTTTTGTACAGAAACTTTTTAAATGGGTTTTCTAAAATCATGGTTAAGTAAAATTACTGAAGAACGCAGCTGGCTACGTGCGCTGAGGTTAGGCACAGTTCGAAAACATTATCAAAATCACCTTCCGAGATCACCGGCATAACTTGACGAAAATGGGACCCAACAGATACAGGGTAAATGTTGTAAAAGAGATAAAAAGGGCCAACAATGAATGCGTCGTATTTAAGACAGCCGCAACCCACTGATGCGAGGGGTCCTCGGTGGCCGTATGCAACATACGGACGATTTGCTTGCGGGCTACTGCCAAACGTTAAAGTCGCATTCGCAGGTGAAAGTTCTAATCCCATCGCCGGCAATGTTTTTTTTAATTTGAAAATTGATGTAATTCCCATTATTAGGTGTTTCCTTTTGTAGTTTCAGTATTATTACGAACGTAAAGATATTTTTGCCAACGTCCACTGGCGATGGAAGTTCTGGGTGAAGCCCTTTACAGATATTTAATTACAGTCTGATTTTCCGTATTCGCGCCTGTCTAAGAGCGAAGTCTGAAGACACAAAGGCATTGCGTAATATACACGAATTAAACAATGAGCTCAGTGAGATTTTATAACTGGCAAATTGAATCCGTCGATATAGTTTTTAAATTCTGTAATTTTAAATGTAAAAGCCATTGTTTCCCTATACCTAATTTAATTTCGCCATAAATCTAGATTGAACCTTCTGATCCTAAGTACTTAAGGATCTTTTAAATAATTATTTGTATTGGTGGTCTGTGAGGGTTTACAAGTCACTATTTATACTGGTATAACCATAGAACAGTAAAATATATTTAAAAATGAACCCTAGAGTAGCACAAAGGTGTTATGTAATACAACATAAGCAATGAGCACAGTGAAATTTCACAGTTTTCTTCAGTTATGGGAAAAATGAGTTTTAACAACCCCGTTTTTTTGTTAAGGTAAAACCCAGGTAGCTGTTTTTTCCAAGTTTAATGAAGATTCGAATGGTAAAACCCTTGAAAGTACATATAACAACAAACAAAACAATTGGGAAAATTCATATTTTTCAGAGATTTTAAAGCTGATATTAAGCTTAATTGAAGTATTCAAGAAAATGTCATGATGTTACACATAAATAACTACCTATGTTTGCTTGTATAAATTTTAATAGTTGATGGGTTTTTTTTCTACAACTGAACCGGGCATTAATCACAGTACAAGGTTTAAGAATCGCGATGACAAATCATTAGCAGCATTCCCAGATCCTACAATTACCCGCCGTACAAGACCAAAAATGCAGTACTTACCATGACAAGTAGTTACGGAGTTCTTGATTAAGGTCGTCCTACCTGGCACTGAAATAGCCACCACTACCACCAGCAACAGGTCACTGAAGTGCGCACAACACGCTCAAATTATTCGTTTAATTTAAATTCAAATCAATTAACACACAATATCGGGGACCGCGCACAATCCAACTTCCACTTCGACCGAGCAGAGAAAACTGGCACTGACACAACTGTGCGGATAAAGTATAAAACTCCGTTTATCTACTCGAATGGCCGGCTTCGTGCCATAGACGTTTTTATCCGGGCGCGTTTTCAGCGGCTGATAAGATAGTTACAGCAGGGGAAAGTGCGGATTTTTCCTCTCATTCGGACCTCCACGTGGGGTCATCATGACTGCCAGTTGGAAGAGGCTGTGTTTACGCCGGCATTGTTCTAAAAGTGGAAACCACAAGGTCGCACTTCGACATCACGCTTTTCCAATGGGTCCCAATTGCCCGCGCTAATCGCCGATGTAAACAGAAACGACCATGAGTAAGTACGCTCGGAGGACTTTCCGTCGCTAAATATATTCGCGTTGAAATGCGAAAGCTGCATGGTGGAAGCAGATGGTCGATGTTTGTTGTGCTTCGACTCGGAAGCTGGCAGGTTATTCCTACCGACCCCAAAAATGTTGGAATGCTTTCCAGCTGTTTTCCCAAAGGTCCACTATAAATAGCGGACGCATCACGCCGACCATGGTTGATCGCGTGTGCACATCTTATGCCCCTCACGCGAACAGGCGTTAATTTTAACGGAATCCAAAGGTCCAAGCAATTTGCACCTCCTTGGTGGTGCCTTGGGGTTAATATTCTCACATGACGATTTCCAGGAATAAGTCCTATGAGCGAACTTACATGTTATCGGTTTAATTTTAATACTGTTTCCTGATTCATGAAAAACATGGGGGACTTATATTGTTCTTTATCTTGCATGTTTCAGACAGGGACTGGGTACGTTCACCTTTGCAAATTATATCGACATGTGAGTCATGTAACGAGAAAGGAGACATTATCAAGAGGGCTTGATAAATAATAACGAGAAAAATAACAAAACAGTTATTTTCCTTGCCCTTTCAAGGTATTTATCATCAAATTTGGCATGGTTAACGAAAACAAAACATACATGATACATTTGAATAAACTGTTCGTCAATATATAGAAGTCTCATTTTTTCCATTAGACCTCATCGATATTTGTTGTCTTCTTTTAATAGTAGTGAAATTCATACTATTTAAGTCTCGGCGATTTAGAATAACATGGAAAAGCTGAAATTTCTTTGAAATTGTAAGATGTTTCAATCCAGAATTGAGAAATTATCTATGTGAGTCACTTGAACAAAACGGATAACACAATATATGTGTCTTTACTCAGCTTCTTGGGGATGGTGTATTAATTAGAACGCTTGAGCTGTGATTATGTGTGGTTTTATTTTTATTAATATCGTAAATATATAAATATACAAGAATGAGCGCGTGGCTGTGCGCTGACGGCGGTTCCAGTTCGTGTGGTTCCTATGCGGAGCGGTGATTCAGGGCTCCGGCTTGGCAAAGGCCGCTGCCGAAGTTCGGTGCCTAGAAAGAGAAAAATAAAAATTCGAAGGTCCTCTTCGGACTGGACGTGATGGTAACAGGGATGGACAACAGTTCGGCCTCCTGGAGAATGTGTAATGCGGGGCGTTGAGAGGTTCAACCTGGACGGGGCGGCGAGCCTATCGTCTGCAAGTAGGTTCAACTATCTCTGGTGCTGAAGCGCAGCTTGGTTTCAGAGGCCACATAGATTGAACGCTAAAACTTGAGGCAAACAAGGGTAGTTCGGCCTTAAAACTGGACTACCAAAGCGAATAATAATAATAGTCTTTATTTCTTGCCAATGTACAGAGTACGCAAATTAAAAAAATACATATAGTAAAGAAAAAAACAGGTTAATAAGCAAGAAATCTTAAGGCGCAGTTCAGGCGTAAGCCGCCTGTTCTTCCACAGAACCTTGAAAGATCTATAGCAAAGAAAAAAAATAGCGGATGCCTAAATTATAATTATAGGAATTATTCAGTGAAATGACTTAATCTTAAATTAATCTGAACAACTTTAATTTATATTTCCAATAATATGACAAAGTTACAGGATTGATTAGGATGTAAATCGTGATAGTCACCCATTTATGAACAGCTTAATTGATTTTGCAAAAACTATAGTAATTGGATTTAATTTAGGGATTGGCTGTCAAATAGCAATTTGCGGTAACGTCTTTTGAATGAAGGTACGGACAACACTTTTAGTTCAGCAGGAATAGAATTGTAGCAATAAGAATGGTTCGGCAGTTGAGATTGATACCAAAGTTCTGGAAAAACAAGAATGGTTCGGCCGGAAAACTTATCTAAATTTTCTGCAGAGCTTCGGAGGCCGTTATTTTCAACGATTGGCATCGCACTGGAGGTCAATTTCTTGTATTTTATTAAATCTTTAGAATTATCCTATCTACATCACGTTGTGGCTTGTCTAAATCCTCGTAATTTGACACCCAGCAAGATCACTTCGTTGTACCAGGAAAAGTTGATAACTTTAATCAAGCGAATTTATTTATGAATTAATTAGGCCGTCGCGTCGGAAAGTCAAGAGGGCGTTTTTATGCGGATATCTGGATTTCTATCCAACGTGTATTAGGTAGCGTCTCTGGATTACAACTGTATTATCTTCAAATTTAGCCGTTGATTAGCTATAAACATCGTGGCGTCATTCGACGGCTAAACTCGGAAATTTGTTGTAAACAACGGTCCGTGGCGGCGTTGCGTCGAAGCGGACGTCATAAGTTCATATCAAGGATAAAGACATTTTAATAAATTGTGTCTAATCAGTAATCATATAAATAACAATACAGTTGCTCTCTCTAACTTTCAAGCTGTTTGCCATCAACTTTTGCATTATTAAAGAAAAGAAAGCACACTAAGTTCCACTAAAACATTGGGCAGTATATACAGATTTTATATCTGCAACGGTCCTTTCAGCCATATTTCCTGACTTGTTTTAGCGGTAGTAGAGTTGTGAGAGACTTTTTGGCACCCCCTCCAGATTTCCAGTATGTAAAAACAACTGTAGTAGCTTGTTATATATTGACAGCGAGGAGTTGCTTCCCATCAACCATTAGATTTTGCTATATATAAAACCTAGTTCTTCCCTTTTCATTTTGACGTGAGCTTTCCATTCAAGCTTGGTATCTAAGGTCCATATTCTAGGTATGTGAAAAAAATTGTAGTACTAATTTAAAAGTTTAATATGCTCTTACGTTCAGTCGTACCTACTCGTACGTCGTGGTTTTATAGATGTAAAATCAACCTTCTTGGTTTGAAATTACTATCTATATTTATCTTTGTACACTTTATTGGTTTGTGGATTCGACAAAGTGAAAAAACCGAAGACACTAAAGAGCATAGATAAATAACAATAAAGTTTATTTTCCTTCCATCCATTGAGACATCGCCTTACCAATATTCCGTTATCTTGCTCACTATAAGTTCTTGTACTTTCAGTTTTTGGAAACGATTTGCATTCATTTTTATCCTGCTGCAAAGTAGTCTGCAAAGCATAATATATATTGGTATGGTTTATTATTTGTTGTGTTTATATTTGACATTGTTATTATTTAAATAAATACGTTTTATCTTATTTGGGTTGGGTCTCTACATCCCAGCAAGTATTATTTTGATTTGAAAAAATTATTGGAATACATTTGCGATGAACTTTATTATCGTGGTATTATTTTTTAATAATTTAATTGTAAACACTTTGTATAATGCTGATTTAACTACTGGGATCGCTGCAATACTGTATATTATTTAACTAATGGGAACTTCATTCAAATATGACAATCCTTCCTTACAACTTGCAAAGCAAGGCCGCTATAATTCGACAAATATCTGTGATTACGTAATTAAAGCGTTTCCTAGTTGATAACAATTGCCGTAACTAAATACACGTCAGAAACTAAAAACACTCAGAGGACGCTTCTGTCAAAAGTGCACATAAAACCAACGCCTCGCTTGGAATTCACTAATCTCAATCTTTTAGAATGAACTTTCCTGTCTTTTATGTTGCTTCTGGAATGGAAACTAGGGCTTTACTCGAGTCCCAGCAAGTCCCACAATGCCTGGGCCCCTCTTTCTCCGTTGGCCTGCAGATACAAATCGCTAAACGTCCAGCAGAATGACTCCTGTAGCTCGACTCTAGCTCACAAGGCTCTAATTACACTGCTCTAACCTCCTACACAATCTCGTAACAACCAGCCAGCATTCGATGCGCAAATTAAACACGTTTTTAAACTTCTGCAGAGGGGCTACGAATTACTGTACTCTACTACAGCATACCAAAGGAATATAGAATTAATTTTAAATACACTGAATTGGGAAAAGGTTATTTATTCACATATTAACAATTATTTATTGGGGAAGTCAAAATTAACACCACTTCACAGCTTGGCTTCCTTTCGGCAATTGTTTGTCTTCGATCTTACATTGTTTTACATTATTTCCAAGCCTGCTCTGATTACATTTTGTTGTTTAAGTCAAGGCTAACACTATTTTTAATACTGTATTATAAATTCAAGGCCAATGCTATTTTATACAATTTGCAAAAGTTGAACTAGCACATTTCTGGAACATTTTATAAAATAATATTTGATATGCTTGAAATGTTATAAATTGCTATTATAATCATAAAGGTTTCAAATGTGTTGATATCAATATTTATGAAAGTGTTATGCTCCCTAGATTTCTCAATCAGTTGTTTTATTCTTACAATGCTCTCATATTGCTTTTTCCTCTATGAACCAAGTCTGTTCTTCGGGGTTTTTAGCAGTTCGTTTAATATGTGTGTAAATCATTTTCTAGTATGTGATGATAAGGATATCAGGTTGTAGTTATCCCAACCTCACAATGATCCTTATTTACAGATGGGGATGAAAAGCGATTATATCCATTCTTCAGGTTATTTTACATGTCGCCCAGATTTGGCTGCACAGTATGTGTAGTGTTTTAACTCCATGTTTTCCCATGACCTCTATTACTTCAGCTGGTATTGGTCACGTCCAACTGCTGATCAAAACTTCACCCAATGCCTTTTCCATGTTTAAAGTATTTTTTTCTATTTTTGTCCTTCTTTGTTATTAACAACCTTTTCTTTTATTTTTGCTCATATGTTTCTGAGGTATTAAGTGTTGTCTACTACGCATGCTATTTGTCTCTGTTTAAGATTTAGGTTATTTTAGAGTATCTGTATATAAAACACGTTATTCTCATCAACCCTAAAAATGTGGGAATGATTTCTTGATGTTTTCCAAACGTTCACTATAAATAATGAACCAACCACTATGATCACGTCTGCGCATCTTACGCTCCTCATGAAACCAAACAGACAGTAATTTTAATGAAATTCAAAGGTCACCTTCTTGAAGCTGACTTCTTCTACTCATTTTGATGATGTTTGTAATCTCAGATGAACGAGTCCCATGCATGAGCTTTTATATTACCTTTCTAATTTCAATACCGTTCTCTTAGTAATCAAAACATGGCGCACTTGCGATACTGTATCTTGCGTGGTGCAGACCGGGAGCGAGTACGTTCACCTTTGCAAATTTTATCGACAGGTGAGTCACATGGCGAGAAAGGGGACGTTATCAGGAAGGCTTGATAAATAGCGACGAGATAAATAACAATAAAGTTATTTTTTTAGCCCCTTCAATTTAGCACCATTAAAAAATACATAATGCGGAGAGAACGAAACTGATGTGGAATTGTGAGATCTCTCAGAAATCAGAGAACCTCTGTTTTTTAATTATCTACCGCTAGAAACGTTATTCATCTATGAGCCACGTGAAGGAAAAGAATACGTTGTGAACAGTTTTGGTAAACTTCAATAAGATAAAAACACTCCAGTTATTTTTCTGCCTTTCAAGATATTTGTTATCAATTTTTGCATTAATAAAGAAGAGAATACATCAAACATTCCACTGAAATTGGAGAATATATACAAAGGAACAGTGAAGATGGCTCAGGGGTAAAAGTTTCTAGCTCTGGGCCAGAAATGTTGGGTTCAAACCCCAATACCTTCGACGGTCACAAAAATCACTGTCGATTCCACTGTGATTCGCCGATCCGGCTTTGGCAACAGTGTGGTCTTAATACCTAAAACCTTCCCAAGGAGAAGAGGCTGGCGCCCCTGGCTCCGCAGTGACGATGTTAACAACAAGGGTGACAAATATGGACATATCGCCAGCTATGAGGATGATCAAGCAACTGTCCGGAATTGGAATTTGACAACAAAAATTAAATGCAATTATATATATTATAAGAGCCGATGCCGCCGGCCGTCCAGACCGTAAGCACTGGCGCGCGCACATGCCGATCGTAAGCACGAGTGGCGCCGGCACACGCAGAATGAAGGCCTGCATACTAGCAAGTGGCGCGCGCACATGCCGACCGCGCACGAGTGGCGACGCAACAAGCATTTGTATTGTTAACGCTGGCAGGGCCGGACGTCGGCTGGCTACCAGCTTAAGCAAGCATTTTTATTGTTAACTGTTTCTTTACGCTGGCAGGGCCAGACGTAGGCTGGCCAACGCGTTCTAGTCTTATATTATAAGAGCTGATGCCGCCGGCCGTCCGACCGTAAGCACTGGCGCGCGCACATGCCGACCGCGCACAAGTGGCGACGCAGCAAGCATTTGTATTGTTAACGCTGGCAGGGCCGGACGTCGGCTGGCTACCAGCTTAAGCAAGCATTTTTATTGTTAACCGTTTCTTTACGCTGGCAGGGCCAGACGTAGGCTGGCCAACGCGTTCTAGTTATTACAATATAAACATTCAATCGATTTGAGGATAGAGCCCATGACATAAATATTGAAGTAAAAATTCTTCGTAAAAGTAGTTGCCAGATTTAAACAAATAATTATCAAGCAAGTACTCCAGAAGAGTATTTTAGATGACACGTTTATATTCCTTATTTGATTTTAAATATTAATTAAGGGTAATTAAGGGAAAAATGCCCACCAGAACTTGAATCAGGTTTCTCACTCTTTGAACTGCATTCTTCTAGACTAATAAAACTGTCTGAACAAAATCTCGAGCAATGGTTGAAGAATAAAGAAATTAATAACGTTGATAAGATAGATAACATTTTGGAATAGTCAGTTGTGGTACTATATTTGGAAAGAGAGAGCAGGTGAACTCAATCAAAAGACATCGATCTCGTGCAGCTCGTCTCAGAAGAATATTTTACATTTATATCCTCCAATTAAAACAGTCTTGACAATTTCCTTAACTCTACAAGTAACCACATGTATAATTAATCTGTATGCCAGTACTCGAAGAAAAGTAAAAACTTTGATAAGATTAACAGTGACCGATAGGGTCCTGCTTCGGGTCGGGTAACCGCGGCTAACCCGCATTACGAGTCGGTTTGCGGGTAAGATTTATATCAATATTGCGGGTAGTGGGTCGGGTGCGGATGTGAAACTGTGGGTCGTGGGTCGGGTGTTGGTCCGACTTCTTCAACATAAATTTTGTTTGTGTATAAAAACATACCTAATAATAATTTGACAACTGAAGTGTGAAAATAACCTTATTGAGTATACGCATTCTATCTGAAGCAAGTTGCCGGTGCGTCCTGGTCTAATATTCGAATTTGGGGTAAAGTGCTGCTTTAAAAGTGCAAAAATTGCGGATCGCCAGTCGAGTGCGGGTTGAAACGAAGGGTCGCGGGTCTGGAATAAAAATGAGGATATTGCGGTTCACGATCGGGTAGGGTGCAGATCCTACATCCTGAACCCTCGCCGGTCTCTAGTGACGGATCAGCTTGTTTCAGAAGACAATTTCCTGCGATTAAAACACCTTTGACAAGCCACGACGGACGGTAGGTCGCCTTGACTAAAAATTCCACGACGTAATTCTTTAAATAAAAACTTCTTATGTCGAGCCGCCTTAATTGAAGATCTAGGGCTCTAATTTTTATATGAAGATCTTTTGCGATATTTTAGTTAAAAATCTAGGACTGTATATTTTAAACGAAGCCTTCTTGTGATGTATCGCCGACTGGGTGCAATCTTCATAAAACGTTTCCAGCCGTATTTTTTTGAAGGAAATCTTCTTGTGATGTATCGGTGACTGTGTGTCGCCGCTATGAAAAAAGTTTTAGATCACATTTTTAAAACGAAGACTTCCTGTGATATAGCGAGGACGGTATGTCGCCTTGACTAAAAATTCCAGGACGAAATTTTTTAAACAAAATCTTCTTGTGTCGGGGACTGTATGCTGCCTTAGTTAAAGCTCTAGGGCTGTATTTTTTAAATAAAGGCTTTTTGTGATATTTACATTAAAAATCTAGGACTGTACATTTTAAACGAAGACTTCCCGTGATGTATTGGCGACTGGGGCCACCTTGATAAAACGTTTCCAGCCCTATTTTTTTTAAAGAAATCTTGTGGTGTAGCGGTGACTGTGTGTCGCCGTTATGAAAAAGATTCAGATCGCATTTTTAAAATGAATATTTCTTGTGATATAGCGAGGACGGTATGTCGCCTTGACTAAAAATTCCAGGACGAAATTTTTTAAATAAAAGCTTCTTGTGTCGGGGACTATATGTTGCCTCAATTAAAGCTCTAGGACTGTACTTTTTAAACGCAGGCTTTTTGTGCTATCTTAATTAAAATTTAGGACTGTATATTTTAAACGAAGACTTCTTGTGAATAATGGGCTACTAGGTGCCACCTTCATAAAAAGTTTCGAGCCGTATTTTTTTTAAGGAAATATTGTGATGTATCGGTGGCTGTGTCGCCGTTATGAAAAAGTTTGCGATCGCATTTTTAAAATGAAGACTACTTGTGATATAGCGAGGACGGTATGTCGCCTTGACTAAAAACTCCAGGACGATTTTTTTTTAAATAAAAGCTTCTTGTGTCGGGGACTACATGTTGCCTTAATTAAAGCTCTAGGACTGTAATTTTTAAATGCAGGCTTTTTGTGCTATCTTAATTAAAATTTAGGACTGTATATTTTAAACGAAGACTTCTTGTGAATAATCGGCGACTAGGTGCCACCTTCATAAAACGTCTCGAGCCGTATTTTTTAAAGGAAATCTTGTGATGTATCGGTGACTGTGTGTCGCCGTTATGAAAAAGTTTGCAATCGCATTTTTGAAATGAAGAATATACGGTACCCCCCACCCAAGAAAAGCGCCCTTCCGTGCTTTCCAAGAATACTTCGATACTCAGCATCACTCCGTTTCGCTAATACAATGAAATGCTATGAACCAGTTATTTATTAAAAAAAAAAAATTTTTTTTGCCGACGACCATAGCTCAAAAGTTGATGTTGCCTTCATTTTCGGAGGACCTATCGTATGAAAACGATCCAAGACTTCAGGAAGGTTCCTGGCGACCGGAATCGTGTACACATACGAACATACATCCCCCGCACAGCACGTTTAGGCACCCCCCAATGCGGGGGATTGATCTAGTGGGCTGGGATCTTCACCAAAAGATTCGCACCGCCGAGACGGAGATTTGATATAGTAGGTTAATTAGTCGGTTGGCTCGAATTTTAGAGATATTCGACTCAGAGTGGTTTTCGATATGAGGGAATTTCAATACTTCGTACACTTCGTGTCGAAGTAATTTCTTGTGATATAGCGAGGACGGTATGTCGCCTTGACTAAAAATTCCAGGACGATTTTTTTAAAATAAAAGCTTCTTGTGTCGGGTACTGTATGTCGCCTTTATTAAAGCTCTAGGGCTGTTCTTTTTAAATGAAGGCTTTTTGTGTTATTTTAATTAAAATTTAGGACTGTATATTTTAAACGAAGACTTCTTGTGATGAATCGGCGTTTGTGTATCGGTTTCATCAAAACGTTTCATACCGGATTTTTAAAATGAACACTTCTTGTGACGTATAGACGACGGCATATCGCCTTGATTCAAAAACCAGGACTGTATTTTTTAAATGAAGACTTCTTGTGATGTATCGGCGACTGCGTCGCCTTCATGAAAATGTTTCCGAATGCATTTACAAAATAAAGACTTGTGATGTATCAACGACCATATGTTGTCTTGATTAAAAATTCAGGACGAGATGACAACTGCTTTTGATGCATCGGTTACTGGTTGTCACCTTTTTAAAACAATCGTTTTGTATCGGTGATTATGTCGCTTTTATTAAGAAGTCTCGAACTGCATTTTTAAATGAAGGCTTCATGTGATGTAGCGAGGACGGTATATCGCCTTGACTAAAAATTCCAGGACGTAATTTTTTAAATAGAAACTTCTTGTACCGTGGGCTGTATGTCGCCTGAATTAAAGATCTAGGGCTGTATTTCTTAAATGAAGGTCTATTGTAATATTTAAAATCTAGAACTGTAATTTTAAACGTAGACTTCTTGTTATAAATCGGCGACTGGGTGCCACCTTCATAAAACGTCTCGAGCCGTATTTTTTTAAAGGAAATTTTCGTGTGATGTATCGGTGACTGTGTATCGCCGTTATAAAAAAGATTCAGCTCGCATTTTTAAAATGAGGGACGGTATGTCGCCTTACCTAAAGATGTCACACATTGTTTTTTAAATGAAGGTTTCTTGTGATGTGATTTAAAAATTTAGGACAGTATTTCTTAAACGAAAGCTTCTTGTGATGTATTGGCGACTATGTGTTGCCTTCATAAAAAAGTCGTGGATGACTGCGTGTCTACTCCATGAAAACGTTTCAGACCACATTTTTTAAATGAAGAATTTTTGCTATGTATTGGGGACTGTATATCGCCTTGATTAAGAATTTATGACTGTATTTTTTAAATAAACGCTTCTTGTGCTGTTTCAATTAAAACCTAAGACTGTATTTCTTAAACGAAAACTTCTTGTGATGTGTCGGTGACTGGGTGTAACGTTCTTTAAAAAGTCTCGACGCGTATTTTTTAAATGAAAACATCTTGTATATATTGGCTGATGTATGTCTCTTTAATTAAAAAGTTTCGGCCCGGTTTTTATATAAAAACTTCTTGTGATATATTGGCGTCTGTGTATCGATTTCATCAAAAAGTTCCATACCGGATTTTTAAAATGAACACTTCTTGTTGCCTATAGACGCCGGTATGTCGCCTTGATTAAAAAAACCAGGACTGATTTTTTAATATGAAGACTTCTTGTGATGTATCGGTGACTGCGTCGCCTTGACTGAAAATTCCAGAACGATTTTTTGAAATAAAAGCTTCTTGTGGCGGGTTCTGTATGTCGCTTTAATTAAAGCTCTTTTAATTAAAATTTAGGATTGTATATTTTAAACGAAGACTTCTTGTGATGAATCGGCGACTGGGTGCAACCTTCATAAAACGTCTCGAGCCATATTTTTTAAAGCAAATCTTGTGATGTATCGGGGACTGTGTGTCGCCTTTATCAAAAGGTCTCAGACATGTCGCATTGATTGAAAAATCCAGGACGGCGTTTTTTAAATAAAGATTTCGTGTGATGTATTGGCAACTGTACGTCGCTTTCGTCAAAAGTACTGGACGGTATTCTTAAAATGAAGAATTCTACGTGCGATTGTGTGTCGCTTTCATCGAAAAGTCTCATATCGTACTTATAGCGGGTATATTCATAAAGTCAAAAATATAATCTTACTTTTTTACAATTTTCGCCGATATGGAAGCGAAAATGTTGTAATAATGGCTTTTTAATCATTTTCAGATCTACAAACTCATGTGTTTTTTGCAAACCTTAGATGTCATATATATTGAATTCTGTATTCTGTTGTCGATAGTGTTCAAATACATAAAGGTTAATAACATACTCGGCATTACTTTGTAATGAATCTTTCGGCAGTGACAAAGTGATGATAGTTTAAAAAGTATGCATGAAGTGAAGCTGATATTATTATCGATTTGAATACTGTATGTAATAATGCATGAGTTAGTGTGACGTCAAACAATTCATTGTTGTCACAGCTGTAAGTTAGGTAACAGTCTCAAAATACAATTATTGACGTCAACAAGTCTCCACAAAAAGTTACAGCGGTTGATTTTATGTTCTTGAATAATTGTAGAATGGTTTTAGTTCATTTTTATGATTCTTTTAAAAATCAATCCCATTACATCAATAATAAACAATAAAACAAAGCCGGTTGCAAATAGTTGAAGAATTAATGTTAGAAGAGGAAAGTGGAGAAAATCGCCCAAAGAAACCACCCACAAAAGACTTATAAAGTCAGCAGTCGTGCTACCAAGCAAAAAGGTAAGTGTTGATATACGGTCGGCGCCTAGCATAATTTTAATATTAGTATCAACTAAATGTTGCAAACATTTGAAATAAAATTATTTATTAAATGTAAATATTCAGTTTATACGGTAAAAACAAAACTACGTCCAAGATGTATCATAGTATTTGCCCAGATTTCTACGGCGCAGCCTGTTCATTAACCCTTATTTATCATAAATCTTGGCACCAGTTACTAAGTCGTGCACCTGTCTACTTCAGCTGTTCTAGAGAACATCTTTCTATGCATCATATGAAAAATACAAAACTTATTTAAGTCTCGTCATCAAATCATCTGTATTAGTGCGTTTCATAGAAATTGGAAAACATGTTGCGGATTATTCTAACTTCACAAAAAAAAAAAGAAAATAGTACTGCTGTTGCGAAAAGTAAACTACAACTTTTTTGTCCCACCTGCAAGATATTGCAACGTACAGCCAGACAGACGTAAGACAAACTGCATTTTTTAGCCAAGTTGGGTGTTGAAGTAACAGTGGTTCGCATTTGCATTTATAAATTATAAATTTTTGAACCAACCAACAATTTTCAGCAGGTGAAGATAAAGTACCCGTCCATACAAGAACATTTATACAGTCAACGAGGCCAGTATCTTGTTTCTATAAAAATCTTGAATTTCCCACCAAGAGCATCCATACAGAAAAATGTGTTAAATAAACCTCTTAACATTATTGTGTATACGTTAATGGGAAGAAATTTACCTCGAGAACTAGTCAGTCAATCGACTTAATTTTCCAGGAGGAAGTCGGTCTTACTTATTGGTGGAAAAAGTATTTTGATACAAAAAAGTAATACGACACAGAGAGTTCTAGACATCAGAATAATACCAATGACAAGTTTACCCATAATCGTACGAAATTGAATCACAATAATCCTTAGAAACACATCGCTCAAAAAGATGCAAAATTTGAAAGATAAGACAATTCTTACAAAGGTGGTGATTCTTCACAACATACAACAGCGGAAAAAATACAGACACAACTGTTGAGCCTTTCTATAGAGAAACAGATTAAACATATGTTGGAGGAACTAGTTATTGTTGTTCAAAATGTTTTTTTCATCCTAGATTAAGTGGTATGAAGAATAGTGATCAGAATAAAGGTGAACATCACAATTAAAGTGAATGAAAGATGAAAAATCATTTAATATAAACTGATAAATACAGACACAACTGTTGAGCCTTTCTATAGAAAAACAGATTAAACATATGTTGGAGGAGTTAGTTATTGTTGTTAAAAATGGTTTTTTCATCCTAGATTAAGTGGTATGAAGAATAGTGATCAGAATAAAGGTGAACATCACAATTAAAGTGAATCGGAAGATGAAAAATCATTTAATATAAACGGATAAATACAGACACAACTGTTGAGCCTTTCTATAGAGAAGCATATTAAACATACGTTTGAGGAGCTAGTTATAGTTGTTCAAAATTGTTTTTCGATCCTAGATTACATGGTATGAAGAATAGTGATCAGAATAAAGGTGAACATCACAATTAAAGTAAATCGGAAGATGAAAAATCATTTAATATAAACGGATAAATACAGACACAACTGTTGAGCCTTTCTATAGAGAAGCATATTAAACATACGTTTGAGGAGCTAGTTATAGTTGTTCAAAATGGTTTTTCGATCCTAGATTACGTGGTATGAAGAATAGTGATCAGAATAAAGGTGAACATCACAATTAAAGTAAATCGGAAGATGAAAAATCATTTAATATAAACGGATAAATACAGACACAACTGTTGAGCCTTTCTATAGAGAAGCATATTAAACATACGTTTGAGGAGCTAGTTATAGTTGTTCAAAATGGTTTTTCCATCCTAGATTACGTGGTATGAAGAATAGTGATCAGAATAAAGGTGAACATCACAATTAAAGTGAATCGGAAGATGAAAAATCATTTAATATAAACGGATAAATACAGACACAACTGTGAGCCTTTCTATAGAGAAGCATATTAAACATACGTTTGAGGAGCTAGTTATAGTTGTTCAAAATGGTTTTTCGATCCTAGATTACATGGTATGAAGAATAGTGATCAGAATAAAGGTGAACATCACAATTAAAGTAAATCGGAAGATGAAAAATCATTTAATATAAACGGATAAATACAGACACAACTGTTGAGCCTTTCTATAGAGAAGCATATTAAACATACGTTTGAGGAGCTAGTTATAGTTGTTCAAAATGGTTTTTTCGATCCTAGATTACGTGGTATGAAGAATAGTGATCAGAATAAAGGTGAACATCACAATTAAAGTAAATCGGAAGATGAAAAATCATTTAATATAAACGGATCAATACAGACACAACTGTTGAGCCTTTCTATAGAGAAGCATATTAAACATACGTTTGAGGAGCTAGTTATAGTTGTTCAAAATGGTTTTCCATCCTAGATTACGTGGTATGAAGAATAGTGATCAGAATAAAGGTGAACATCACAATTAAAGTGAATCGGAAGATGAAAAATCATTAATATAACGGATAAATACAGACACAACTGTTGAGCCTTTCTATAGAGAAGCATATTAAACATACGTTTGAGGAGCTAGTTATAGTTGTTCAAAATGGTTTTTCGATCCTAGATTACGTGGTATGAAGAATAGTGATCAGAATAAAGGTGAACATCACAATTAAAGTAAATCGGAAGATGAAAAATCATTTAATATAAACGGATAAATACAGACACAACTGTTGAGCCTTTCTATAGAGAAGCATATTAAACATACGTTTGAGGAGCTAGTTATAGTTGTTCAAAATGGTTTTTCCATCCTAGATTACGTGGTATGAAGAATAGTGATCAGAATAAAGGTGAACATCACAATTAAAGTAAATCGGAAGATGAAAAATCATTAATATAAACGGATAAATACAGACACAACTGTTGAGCCTTTCTATAGAGAAGCAGATTAAACATATGTTTGAGGAGCTAGTTATTGTTGTTCAAAATGGTTTTTCCATCCTAGATTACTGGTATAAAGAGTGATCAGAATAAAGGTGAACATCACAATTAAAGTGAATCGGAAGATGAAAAATCATTTAATATAAACGAATAAATACAGACACAACTGTTGAGCCTTTCTATAGAGAAGCATATTAAACATACGTTTGAGGAGCTAGTTATAGTTGTTCAAAATGGTTTTTTCCATCCTAGATTTACGTGATATGAAGAATAGTGATCAGAATAAAGGTGAAAATCACAATTAAAATGAATCGGAAGATGGAAAAATCATTTAATATAAACGGATAAATACAGACACAACTGTTGAGCCTTTCTATAGAGAAGCAGATTAAACACATGTTGGAGGAGCTAGTTATTGTTGTTCAAAATGGTTTTTTCCATTCTAGATTAAGTGGTATGAGAGAATAGTGATAAGAAATAAAGGTGAAGATCGCAATTAAAGTGAATCGGAAGATGAAAAATCATTTAATATAAACTTTTAATTGTGAACAACAGTACCATGCCACCATAAAGGAAATATGCCGATACTGTTCTGAAAAAGCAAATTTAACTTCATCCGTAGATATTTCTGTTTTTCTTCTTCTTTTTTATTTATTCATCCTCTATGTGTCCACCATCGGACATAGGTTCTTCTCTGTTTTGCCACCCTTTTCTGTCCTGCGCAGTCTGTAACGATATTGTACCAGTCTCCTTTTTAACGTCATCTATCTACCTTTGTTCTGGGCTTTAGTCTTTTTCCAATCCAAGGTCTTCATTAGATTTCGTCCATCTATTCTCTTTCATTCTTGAGGCAATTACTTCCATCGCCACTTTTATCTTGGTTCTTTTTTATATCCATATGTTTCACTTCTTATCTCGTAGCCTAATTCGTAATATTGTCGTTTCTTTGTGTAAGACATCTCTTCATAATTGTAAGGTTTCCATTGTTCTCTATTGTTGTCTTGATTATTTGTTCTTTATACGTTTATATTAAACTATCTCACCGTATAGGAAATACAGAAATCCGTAAGAGAAGAGGGGTACAGGACACATTTAAAGGATAGCGCACCTCAAGTGGCAGTTTGTAGGGCACGTATTAAGAATAAGAGCTGACAGATGGACAAAACGGTTGATAGAGTTTCGACCACGCAAAAGGAGCCGAGGTAGGCCCAAGCAGGATAGGGGAATAAGATAAAAAGGGTGCTGGTCAGTGGATAGGATTGATTCAGGACCGCATGGTCTGGAAGTGTTCAAGCGAGGTCTATGTCCAGTAGTGGGCACAAATGGCTGAGTAGAGAAGAAGAGAAAGAAGAAAGATACATTTTCCATATTTATATTCACCCTCATTTCTTGTTTTTTTAGTCTTCTTTATTTGTCAGTGTGTCTTTTACCATTTGCTCGTTTCCAATTTTTATTAAACTTTCCGTTATTAAATATTTCGTTTACTTTGTCTACCTTTTCTTCTTGTAGGTTCCTTGGTAGATATCCTTCAATTTATTTCTGACACTCTTGTTTTGAATTTGTACTTGTCTGGTTTACTAGTTTTATTTCTTTAATTCTTTAGTTGTTTTCACATGTATCACTATCCTTCGCCTTCTTATCCTACGGTTACTGTTTGTGGTGAATTTATTTAATACCGTTACATTTTTCACGATAGATTTATGTGTGGAAATAATATAAGCTATCTCGTTTTTTGTTTTTCCATTGGGGCTTAACCACGTTTGTCGCATATTCTTGAGCTTGTTAAAGATTATTCATGGCATGCAGTTTATGTTTTTCTATGAAATTTAGAAGTGTGTGTCATCTGTTGCGTCGCACCCCTAGGCCATAAGATACAACTTGTATTTCTTGTTTCTCTTGCTTTCTGCACACCCTGGCATTGACATCTCCTATAATCAGCTGGAATCTGATATTCTCCTTATATACATAGTTACTTACTTCTTCATAGAACTGATGTATTTCATCATATGAATGATCTATGGTCGGTGCATAGGCTTCCACTTATTACCTTTTTCTAAGTATAGTCTTGATAATTGTATCACTAAAGAAGATATTCTTTCTGATATACTTCCACATTTCATACTTCTGCTTCAATTTTCCTGTTTATTATCAATTTTGTACCACCTATGCATCTATCATCATTGCCTTTATAACACAAGTGTCAGGAGCTAAGTTTAAAGTTTTCTCCCCTTCTTCAAATGTTGCTAATCTGACTATATCCCATTTGTGCTTTTTTTAATTCTACTGCTCTGACATCTGTCGCAAGTGACCTTACGTTATGCGTTTGCCATGTTGAGAATCATTTGGCAGCCTGTCTTTTTCCGAATATTCTAAGTAGTACCCTCTTCTCAGATCCGTTTCTTTCCGGTGCCTTGGAAAGGATCACCGAGCGACCGGAGACTTGCTGAGACTGCTGTTGTCGCTATTAATAAAAGTGTTAAGCCATGGGGATGGAGTTGCGCCCTTTTTTAATCCATACTATTAGAGATTGACCAACTGTGGCATCATTTGCCAATTGCTCCATTCAGTATCTGCTAGCTTTGGTTCGCCCCGGGTATTTAATTTCTCTGGTACCCAACATATCTGTTTGGTCTACTCATATGCACCACACGAGGAGCGCCCGATGAGGAACTAGCAACCCCTCATGGGCTGTAAAAAGTATAGGTAATTTTATTTTGCTGTAATATATTCAAAATAAAAATGAGTATTTTAATACTTTTTTTGCAAAGATATAAGTTTTTCAAAGCAGTTATCCTTAAATACGACCAAAACCCATCTGTTATTATTTTTAGTTAATTGCAGAGTTAAAGAAGAGAGTATCCTCTATACCAGAGCTACTTCTTTATAAAATTATTTTTTTAAATTAAGGATATGCAGCAACAGTTTTCCCAGTGTTCTGAAAATCTAAATAAATACTTTTTGCAAATCTGCTATTTGTATACATAGTTTCATGTATTTTGCACTAATGGTAGAAAACTGTTTCTTCTTTAATCTTGCCCTCACTCTTTATTATTTTGTATTGCCCTGTCTATGCTGTCTTTGGTCTTTGGTAATTGTCTATATGAAGTTTCATTTATCTTCAGTTTGGGTTCACCGTTGTCCTATATTCTTGTACGTCTCCTCCCTAGCGCTGTTCACCTGCTCTTGCTTTTTTTTAATCTTTGCATCTTCAGTGTTCCTGCTTTTTTATGTCTCTCTTCTTTAATTTATTATGAGATCAATAGTCAGGATCACTTCACTCGAGAGTACAGCACATAGAAATTGTTCTGATAGCTGCTACCCTTTGAATATAAGTAAACTTATTCCTTCTTTGCTGAATTTGACCACATAAGTATTTCACATGGAATCATGATGATCTTGGCTCATCTGTATTGGCTATCAGTTCATTTAAGACATTTATGGTCTTATTTATCTTTTCCAATGTGTTCTCTATTCAGGTTCCCTCAGAGAGTTATATCAAAGTATTTAATCGTTTCCTTACACTTTCAGGAGTAGTTCTGTTAGCTTCCTTCATCTGTTTAAATAATGACCTTCGTCTTTTTCTGAGCAACTTCCCGTCCCATATTTCTTATCGCTTACAGACCTTGCCAATTTCAAGATTCAGTTTATTCCTTACTAGTTCCTTCGTTTTAATTGTTACTGCAAGGAATGTGGCATCTGCATATGCCCATATGTAAAATCCATGCTAATTATCTTGTCCTAGCAGATATTCCACAGTATAGGTCGTAAGACTGACCCTTGTAGAACTTCCACTAGTCAAGCTTCTTTCTTGTATTTTGTTCAGAACTATGCT